>KZ805601.1:0-43268 GCA_003073855.1 Periconia macrospinosa
CCCCCTCTCCGTTTTTTTTTTGTTTCACACCATCAAAGTTGTCTTTCTCTTTTGTAGTTTAAATCGCCAGCTACTCCTCTGCTATTGGCACAGCCTGAAAGAGATTAAATAAGTGATATAAAGTATCGTATTGTATAGTGAGTATGAGTTGTGTAAGAAGGAGAGAGAGTGTGTAAGAAAGAGAGAGAGAGAGCTAATGTATAGAAGTAGTAGTAGTAGCCCTGTGCCAAGACTTATGTAATGACGTTAGTAGCTATTACATCTGCCCCTGTCCCAAGACTTAATGCCCGCATTGAGTGAAGCCATGAAATCCAGGTGTAACGCTATATCATGAGATTTTTTGGTGTTGAACCACGCAGAGAGTAATCGTATGGACCACTTGATTGTATTAATCATATATAGACCCATTGATGCCGTATCGTTAGAGTTTCTGCTGTTAAGTAGCAGAATAATCAATTATAGGACGATGATTAGCAGGGCCGGGGATAGATGTGTGTGTTCTACACCAAAACAACGACCCGAAGTTTTATTATACTTAGTAGATACTTTAAGAAATTAATATCCTTTATAGACCTTTAGCTACACTGTATTTAGCACTAGGAAAGGCAGCGTCGAGGGCGCAGTGCGACAACAGGAGCAGGTACCACGCGCGCGTGCAATACGCGCGGCGGAGGGCACGCACCGTACAGTACGGATTAGAAAAGTCGCAGCTACTAGATGCTATAGGCACAGCCTAAAAGGGGTTAAATGGGTGATAGAAAGTATTAATTGTATTGTATAGCATGAGTTGTGTAAGGGGAGAGAGAGCTAATATATAGAAGTAGTAGTACATAGCCCTGTGCCAAGACTCACGTGATAACGTTAGTAGCCATATATAACATCCTCCTCCTCCTCCCCTCTATCCTTTATATATAACATAGCATATTACAGCATAATACACCTAACTCGTAACCTTCTCTAAGTACTAATACATTATTCTGCTACGCTAAAAGTTCTACAATGATATAAGAATTGTGAGAAATCACATTATTCTTTTTATAGGACAAGTAGATTTGTAAATGTTTAGAAAACTGTAAGCAGCCGGAAGTTATTATGTGAGGATGTTTGAGGTATGGCATTCTCGTACCCCCCTCTCTCTATGCCTTGAGACCTGCAGATTGACATGGCAATATGTACTCTTTTTATCCATTAATGACTTCAAATGTTAATAAGGTCGTTCGTTTTGTATTAGGGGGTTGTTAGGGGGAAAGTTAGGGGTGATGGTGTGAGGGGGCGGTGATTGATGGGTGTTTAGTAAGGAGGAAGGAGGGAAGGAGGAAGGAGGGAAGGAGGGAAGGAGGGAAGGAGGGAAGGAGGGAAGGAGGGAAGGAGGGAAGGAGGGAAGGAGGGAAGGAGGGAAGGAGGGAAGGAGGGAAGGAGGGAAGGAGGGAAGGAGGGAACAGGGAGGTGGTGTTTTTGCTTCAGCCAGGCATTAGGATAGATCGACCGACCCCGTGTTGAAAATCCGGTCTGTATCTCACATACGTGCAGTTTTAAAGAAGAGAAAAAGTCTCGTGCCGACATAGAATTCTCTAAGCAAAGTCCTGCTCACAACCCTCTGATCCATGTTCGACTACGATGCTAACTGTACAAACCCCGAGCTACCCTTTCCAGTCGCTAGACTACTCATTCTCCCAAAAAGTCATCCTCCGTCAACATCACACCGTTGAGTAACTTGCCAACCTGCGTTTTGTCGATGCCCTCACCCTCGCGCCGAAGCTTCATCAACCCCCTGAAAAATCGCACCGGGCTATCCTCCAATCCCCATTTCCCTTGTAACCCCCTGATGAAACCATCCGTCTCCACTTCCTGTCCCTCTTTTGCAGTCGCCCATGCCAATCCGAGATAGTCACACATTTCCGTGTATTCTCCATACGATCGAAAATACAGCTGCCCAGCGAACAGATTCAACTGCATAATCAGGCTTCGGTCGACCGCACCTATGTCGAAATCTCCGTTGCCAATTTGAAACAAGTCTAAATTGTCGAGCGGTCGGAACACCTGGTTCGTGCGAGGCGCATAGAGATGCAAGGTGACGTGACTCGAGCTCCGGATCGAGCGGAGCAGCTGGTCGGCTTCGTACGGGCTGAGGACCATGAGTTGGTGCTGCTGAGAGGTAGATGAACCGTTCACCTTCTCCTTGGGGAACGAAAGAATCCATTGCACTGGCCGCAAAAACGAGTCAAATTTGAATGGTGTAGATAAACCCTTGGGATACGTTAGGGTCTTGATAAAGTCCTGCGTGACTAGTAGATCCGAAGGAAGTGTCTTGACGTCAAAATACTCTGCTGGACTTGTTTCTTGGAGAGCCTCAAAAGCAGGGACAAAAGATTTGGCGATGAGTTTTCCCGTCTTGACCAAATATATGAGATGTTCATGAATCTCATGTTTTTCCGGACTCATCATCGGTGGCCGCTCTAGCTGGCGCTCTTCCTCAATCTCTGGGGCAAGCTCTCGCTCCTGCTCTTCCTGGAGAGAGGCAGCGTCGAAGTTGAATGCATTAAAGTCTTGACACCGCTGGATAATTCTCTTAACGTTAGGGTTGGAGATATCCCAGCCTTTGAAAGCTTCGTTGTTGTTATTAACGCGCGGCCGATATCGATGTTCGACAGTCTGAGCCTCTTCTTCGAGGAATTGTTTTGCTTGATCCGCCGTCGTTTGGGTACCCAGCAGATGTTTGTGTTTTTCATATCTCTGGCCTTGGGTTGCCCAGAGGGGGATGCTCCGACGCAAATCGCTCCACGTCTCCGTTATTGCCCACATCAAAACGTCGGAAACTTCGATCTCATCCGCTGATTTGGACGTGCGCTCGATGATCTTGTCCTGTATTTCTTCGGAAATGCAGAATACCACGGATTGGCCCTTTCCAAGTTTCCGCAGCCTCATGCACGCCTGGACTAGTCGATCTTTAGTAAGATTGGCACCCAATGTAACAGCTGCGCGGTAGTTCTTGGGTAGCTTTAAGTTCGTTCCTCGGGTATGGGATTCATCTAGGTAGATGAGACAGCTCTCAAGATGCTTCGAAAATGCAGAGGTCTGGAGGGGCTCAACCCGACCACTGCGATCTATGACTGAAAGCTCTTCATCGTCAAAAAAGACTACCGCTTGACTGGTCTCGGGATTACTCTTTGATAGCCAAGCCTCTGCAACTTCCAGATTATTCAACTCAAGGATCTGAGCGCCGACATCAAGAATTACCCTAGTGTTTGCATCCATTTGGTTCACAATGTCAAGTAAGGTTTCTGCAGTAGAGGTAGAGGTTTTCGAAGCCGACGGTGGCAGAAGAATCAAAGAGTTCTCGTCCTGCAGAAGGTACCCTAGAACTAGAGCGTTTGTGTGCTCCTGCTCCTGGAGATCAAGATGTCTCATTGTTAAGGGTAGAACATGACGGGAATCGTTAGTGCCACTAAATCCAGTTGTGGGGTTTGGTTTTGGCTTCACTGCTGCCAAATCCCATCCGGATGCCGAGAGCTTTTCAGGGAACTCCTTCATCTCTTTTAGGAAGACGGTATGCGACAAGAAATAGTCGATCGCCCCCTTAGAGAATCGTAGCAAAGGAAAAATTTCGGTTATGCATTGTTGGCGATCTTTAATATTAATCCCCGAAAGAAGGTGGAAGGCTTTTGGAATTTCCAAACCGCGTACCCACTCGCGATATTCGTCATCTTTCTGGTCTGACTTTGACAAGTGGGAAAATGTGTCGAAGAGCTCTTGGTCGGTCAAGCCACCATAGTAGTACGTAAGAGAAGTGAGCATAATAATGACCTCCGGGTGACTAAACTCTGACCGTGGAGATGGGCTGTCTTTCGAACGGTAGGGCACAGCTAGTTTCGTTTCGCGGGAGAAATCAAGTCCGTAGTTTACTCGCCACCTCTTAAAGCGTAAAACAAAGCGTAGTACTCCTCCTGCAATTAGTCCTCGTAGGAGCAAAAGGGTGTCCTTCATTACAGCCCATGATTTTCCATTCTCTACCTTCTCAATATCATCAGGCGAGAGATTTGTATATCGAATGTACCGAAGGATAGCATTTTGTTCGGTCTTGGATAGTCGGGTAATGGCAAGGACGGGAGATCCAAGCTTACAAATCCGTGTCGCAATTAGATCGAGTAGCTCATCTTCAGCATCGTCTCGCAGGATTCGAATTCGAGGGTACCTTCCAGCCCAGCGGTCATCAACTTCTATCGACGAAGGAAGCAAGGCTTTGACCTGTTTCGCGTATTGGGGTATAAGCGAAAGCAAACTGTGTACCAAGTTCCATCTCTCTGGGCTCAGTTCGATTGGCTTTTGAGCACCCATAGTGTAGACCAGTTCAAACCTGACGCTGAAATTTTCGTCACTCTCATCAACGATGTCCCGGGAATGAGTATCGAAAAATTGCTGTATCTTTAACAAGGCCCGCCCTAAAGCTTCGTTTCCAGTAATGAGCGATTCTATGCACATCAACTGTAATGATAGAACCTGCTCGGGCTGTACAAGCAATACACCACGATGCTCCATGCAGTCGCGATAGATTTTGCCAAGTGCGTCAGCGTCAGCTGGAGATAACCGCGAGGCTCTCGAGAAAGGCATGTGGTAGATGCGTCGATTCAGCAGCCCGCCGAGTTTCGAAACAAGCATCTCTAGCATCTGCTTCGATTGTGGTTTTGCGACAACGACTCTTACGAGACTAGAAATAAAGTAAGCATGGTCTAGGGAAAACTCTGTAGGGGAAACTTACGTGTGGTCATTGCCTAAGGCGGCGGCAATCATTGGCACAATCACCGTTGACTTCCCTTCACCCATATTCAACTGCATCACTGCGTTCTCTGCATTAGGCGGTTGTCGCATCTGTCGCGCAATGCTTTCCTGGACTGGTCGAACTAAAATTCCACTCTCAGCCTCAAGCAGCAAAGTCTCTGGGAATTCAACCGGGTTCCAGTTCTGATGGCCTCGGTTTCGAAGTTCTTCGGCAAGCTCTTTTGGGTGGTCGGCAAGAGCAAGTAACCGTCGAGCGCGTTGTAATTGAGTGACTGCGAGTCCATACTGGACAATGGCAAGCTTCCAGGCTGCCGAGAGCTGATCGAAATGCTTCTTGTTCAGTCGCTGCAACCAAAAGATTGGGCAAACGCGAGGACGCTGGCGAATATGATCCATGTCATTGTTTGAATTCACCAGGTCTTCAAGCAGATTGTTTACTGTAGTGAAGTACTTTTGACAGTCAGATGCATAAGACTGCAAAGTTGCGACCAGGTCTGGTTGAAAATTAACCTGTGTCTCGTTTTGCGAGAGCGAATCGCAACTCCTGCGCAAATCCAGTACATATTGCTTTTCTTGACTGGATTTAGCTTGACGATCGAGCTGTTGACAGAGTGCAGCCAAACGCTCCTTAGACTGGTTGTTCTCAGAATGAGTGCTCTCTTCTGTCAGCACGCTGGGCTCAGTTGGCGAGACCGGCCACTCCCGATCAGGTGGTAGAGCAAAGATGCTACTAATAAGATAACTCCTAACTTCCAAGCTTGCTCCATTGACTTGCTGAGGCTTGACGGCTACATTCGGTTGGTTCGCGATTGGTTTAATACGGTCCTGCGGAAGGGTCTGGACTGTAGATTTGAGGTACTGGTAGAAACACCGATTGTCATACCAGAACTTGAACTCCGTGTTGGCACTCTCCATAGCTCCGCTTGTGTAGATGTAGGTTTCAGCGCCCTCAGTGATTGGATTTGATGGCTGTTCACACGGCCACTGGTTCAGAAGAGCGGATACGAATGAATTTATCACACGGAGCTGGTTAAATTCAAACTCACGCATTCGCCTCTGGAAGTATTGCCTATTACTCTCCCTATCTCTCTGGGAAAGCATAGACTCTGGCGACCCATCAAACGGACGCTTGTATGTCGTTACGCAATTATACAATACGTCCCGTATAGGACTGTCTCCCTTGCTAAGATCATACTTCTCAATCTTGGGAATAGCGACAGAAATCGCTGGATGAATCTTGTAGAACGAAACCAGCGCTTGGATAACATTCATGTCAGCAGTCTTTGCAAAAGCAGCGCTCGACAGCCACATCGTGATGTTGTATTTGTTGAATTTGCCCTCAATTGGCAAGGATGCATGGAGTCGACACAAGAGTTTTGGCAGCCAGGTAGATTGCTCGCTGAGCCACTTTGCAGAATATTTCAAAGTAGTCGGCTTGATTGTTTTGTCTGGGCCTAGAACCTCACTGTTCTTGAGATAATGATCGCGTAGAGACTCCTGAAGCTTTTCCGTATCAATCTTCGAATGCAGGGATGGTTCTTCACGCAATACCATAGTTGAAGTAATAAAAGACAGTTGACCCTTGTTAGGTGAGTGATCTTCTCGTCCCTCGTAGACAACATCAAAATTGCGGGTGAAGTGTTCGCCTCCAAAGCCATCAGCTCGGAAGATAGATGATGAAATCATATGCCGCTCAAGCAGTTTGGCATTTCCTAATCTCATAGTTGGAGGTTCAACGAAGACATCTTTTGGCCGCAGCGACTGCCCATCTCGACATATCGTGAAGATCTTTTCCACCTCAAGATGAAGCTCAGGATGCTGCGAACTAAAGGATAGGTGGTTGTTCCAAAACACTTGTTGCATGACTCTCAGATGGTCTGGATAATATGTTCGTTTTGGAGTCAATTTCGCAATCAGTTTTAGGTAATTGATGTTATGCTGTGTAAGAACATCAAAGGATGCAACAGCTGCCGACCTTAAGATCCGAAGGGCAGCTTCCGTTCCCGTATGGCTGGTAAGATCGTCTGGGAGGAAGTAAGAGGTGAGGCAGTGCAGATAGCAAAGGAACAGTTTGCTCTGTAGACTTCCGTTGTCTTCTATTCTCCCAAGGGTTGCATCAATCTGGTATGAATGTGCTTTTGTGGCAGTGTTGGCGTCGATGGAAACCCTCACATGGTCAGAAAACCTCCCGAAAGAAACCAATCCTTCAGGAATCAGGACCATTCTATTGACAACTCCAGAGTTGTGCTTTAGAACGAGTTTGTTATTGAGGCCTACTAATGTTCCGATCTGTTGGTTAGAATCAATCACCATTCCTCGGTACTGACTCGAGTATATGGTTGACTGCCCAAGGTCAAATCTGAAATCAAGCTGGAGCCTAGGCAGGCTGATATGCGTAGTGGAGGGTCCTAGAAAGGTGATATGGATGTGTGGTTTATTTTCCAAAGGAGAAAAAATAGCAGATAGCATGCGACCAGTTTTGCTGACTGGATTGACAAGAGACGATGACCCTTTGACGAGCTGCCACAGGCACTGCACCTTCTTCAAATGCCACAGTTTGGTGGAAGAGTCCCAGGGCTTTTGTCGAGGGCGGAATTCCACCACATCTTTGCTATGATCATACCAGTGGAAATAGTCTGTAGCAAAAGCGGAAGGTAGGACTCCTTCAAAGACATCCAACGGCACCAGGTCGTACTTCTTCTTGTCTTGGATTGCAACCACAAGCATTTGATTGTTATGAGACATTCCAAAATTTAGTGCGTAGCCGTGATGATCGAACTTGGAAGTAAAACACATGCCAGGCTCTTTGGGTGGCATAATCTCAATGATAGATTGTTGGAAAAGCTTCAAGTACATGGGGTTTGAGGTGTAGTCCTGTGGTAGTCGAGCTAATGGTATGCCGTTGACGAGAAGCTGTGCGGTAAGAAGATTGAAATGAATCTTGCCTTCGCTGCAGCCAAGACAGATCCATTGGGGATACGCATCATCAAACGGTGTCCAGAGACCTGGTTCAAACCCAGACCAAGACAGTTTCATTGCTTCGTTGAGGCCAGCTTGGAGGTTTCGGTGGAGAATACCATCCCTCAGTACCGGCAATATGCGAAAATGTAACGATTTCCAATCTTGCATCATTGCACGGAGCAAGTGATTATGCTCAGATGTTACATGGTCTTGATTTTCTTGTATGACTATCGAGCCCTGGATCAGAACAGACGCTTCGCGAGGCAACGAAAGGATGCGATTCAGGTGAACCTCATCAACGTCAAAGGTACTCGTGCAGAGAAGTGCGACCTCTGTGGCCCGGGACATCAGGTCAAGGCGCTGCGTATGGTCGATAGAAGATCTGAATTTGCTTTTGAGATTGTTGAGCCAGTCTAAAGCAACTTCACGGGCGTCTGCAAGCCAGGCCAAGCATCGATCTTGCACCGATTCTGCCGGAGTGAGCTCAAACATTCTGAGTGCAAGCTGAACCATTGCTGCCAACCCTCTCCAAGATTCCCAATTTTTCGCGATCGTAGGCGTAAGAGCCTCCAGCTCGTTCAAGATGGCCTCACAGAATTTTCCGTCTGTCAGGATATGATGGGCAATCCGTTCGATGCCATAGTCGTCTAATGGTGGACCGGCTTGATGAATTGTCTGTAAGATAAGACACTGGGTTTCAACCTTTGCAAAATCAACTGTGGGCATGGCCAGTTGTGTCAATATGTTGAGATATTGAATATGATGTCCAATAGGAAGCGCCCCAAAGGCTTTGTACTCTGACTGAGCAATGTGGTGTGGACAATCTGAAAGCGAGCTGATGACCGAATTAGGTGACACTTCATCCACACCAGGTCCGGCGAGGAGATAGCGTTCGAGGTTTTTAGAACGAGCTGGAAGTTGATATGAACAGTTCTCCCTGACATGATCCGTCGGCCTCAGCACTCCAGGGAAAGATTCGCTGATGGTATCGTAATATGCGCAATGCATGGCGTTAGGCACACAAACATCATCGTTTTCGATATGATTTATGGAACCCTTGGTTTTATAATGGCTCCTGTTGAGGGGCTTGACTTTGGACACAGTCACAAGGCACTGTCTAGGCGCAATTCGCTGACGACTCCGTAGACAGTCTTGGTCCTCAAGCTTATATCGAGGCTGACCTTCTCGCTTAATATCTTTGGTAAATTTCAGAACAGATATCATGAGGTACCGTGTTGTGTCACGCCAGCGGGAGAACCAATGAGGGATCTGCAACTCAAAGATGGCAGCTTTAGCTTCAGTTAAGCTAGAAGGAAGCGGCCACTCATGTGTTAAAATGGAAATATTTCTGGCTTCTTTCGCCAAGGAGCACTTCCGGCAGTTCCCTGGGTGGTGAGCTTGATGAAAGTCGCCCCAACGATCACGTTTGTTGACATATGTATGTTCAAGTTGGCCCGATTCCGTCATCAGTTTTCTGTATTTTTCCTTTTTTTCGGCCAGCTCGGCTCGCTTTTGCTCGCGCTGACTTTGGGCTTCTTGTTCGATAGCTTCTTTGAGCGATTGGTGTTCAAGTGAGTCATCGTAATATCTAACGGAGAAAGATTTGGTGTGGCCGAAATTGCGGAAGAGAGAAGGCGCATTAGACATGGAGCCCTTGCGACGAGATCCAACATATCTCTCAATCTCAACCAGACGCTTCATTTGACTCTTGAAAGGGAGGGAAAGGTAGCAGAGGGACGCAACATCCACCTCGGGGTTGTAATCGAGCAGTAGTTTGTGACAGTGGCATGCGCACTTGTCGCAAGCCACCCACAATTCCATGATGGTGAGGTACATGACAGATAGATTCCGAGGTACATTGGCATAAGTAACACGCGCTCGCTCATGGTAAGCCCTGAGGAGATTGCCTAAGCGTTCACAAGAACTCAAGAGTCGCAGCTGCGCAGGCTCCAATTCAATATGTTGATCGACCCAAGAAGAGAGAAAATCCTGAACCCACTTCTCTATCGCAGCCAGCTGGAAAAAAGAGGCCTCTTTGGAGGTATCTGAAAGTGCTGGAAGCTCGGTTGCTGAGAATTTAGGAAAGGAGAAGTCAGGCAGAAACTTCGAGGTGGCAGGTTGGTGTGACCGCGCATTAATCTGACAGATAAATTGGTCAAGCTTCGGAATGCTCAAGTCCACGTCGTCTTCCACTTGCAGGGTGGCTATGCCATCCATGTCAATGTTTTGTTCTTGATTGCGTGCCATACGTTTCCAGTTATTCTTCATGAAGTGATTCGCATTGGAAAGGCTCAACAAGGGAGATTTTGCACATAACGAATAAGCGAGTTCGGTTTGCGAGGCTTTCAACTTCCGAAGACGACGGTCAAGCTTTATGGATATGGTATATAGTAAATCCATGTCAACTGATCCATGATGAGCTAGGGCAGCGTCAAGAAGGGTTGCTACCACATGGACCATGCCTGCCTTGAACAAGTCAGAAGCTGGAAGTGATGTACCGGAATAACGGGAGAGTTGGATTTGAATTGCAACGCGAACCAAGAGCCACAAAGGAGATCGCCTCCAAGGATGAAGAGTTTCCGACCACAAGACGTCCTCGCGTGTGTTCTTGGTGATGCCACTGATGACAACTGGCTTTCCAATGGCGGAAAGGACGTTGATGAGGTATTCAGTCACTAGGGCAGGGTGCGTGGTATCGCGAATCTCACTATGCTCTTTGCCGCCTTTAGTAACCTTTGGTTGAAATTCCGGAACGTGATGGGCGCACATCTCCGCAATGGTATGAGCCAAGGATTCCACAAGTCCGTCTTCCTGGAATTTGGTAGCGGGGATTTTAGAACCGTATGTTGGAAATGTTCGGATAAGACGACCTTGCGTGGACATGACCATCGCGTTCGGAGGTGATAGTTCAAAAACTTCGAAGAGAATGTCCGTATCCGAGCGACTAATGATGATACCCGCGTTCTGCTCGTTTACTCGCAAAGGTATGGTGCCCGAGAGTTGACCAGCAGCCAGACGGCGAAGGGAGTCGGCCAGCCCTGTTTCTGAAATGCATCCATTGCTAGAACAGTGAATGAGGTTTTCTGCAGTTACAACCGAGTTAGCTGTGCCTTAAAACATCAAATCCCAAAGAAACAGCACTTACCGATAGTGTCAACCACAGACGCGATGTGCTGTGCGGCTTCGGCGTGCTCAACTGCAAGCGTCTTGCGGAAGTCTCCAAAAGCGCGGGACGTGTGATTAACCAAGGCTAGCTCGTTGGAAACACTCCAATCATCTTCTTGGGGCAGCTTCGGGGGTAAGACGATGTGATGAATCAGATATCTCAACGTGTCTGCCTCCATCTTGTCTAACACGCTTAGCGGCGCGAGCGTCGGCGACGGAGAGGGATAGAACGTACAACAAAACGTCGTGAAGCGCAACTCCTCAAACACGAAGACAGGGAACAGTGATTGTTGGATAGGTTGCAAGAGAGTTGTATCAAAATCGTGATGGTGGAGCACGGGGAGTGGGGGGTGGTGAGAGGATGGGAAGAGGGTGGACGGGGAGAGGGTAGAGACAGTGGTGAGAAGGTGGGGGTTGAAATTTATACTGTATCTCCGTTTGTCACGTTTGCTCAGGCAACAAACAACAACAATGGCGTGATAAAATCACGATTTATGGCGAGAGGGCTGTGTTCTCTATGCATTGGTGTAAACAGTATGGAACAAGCTTTGTATATCTAAGACATGTTGCCTGAAGAACCCAGAGAAGGGAAAAAACCAAGGTCGCAAAAGCTTTTTGGACTGCTGTGAGCGAATGAATCTCGGATACCTCGTCGTTATGTTGGGGAGTAGGTGTTGTGGCCTTGCACCGCCACAGCATAACCGCCCTCTACCTCATATGAGGCGAAGCTCAGTAAATCCTTTACAATGCAATCCCGTAGATTCGGGTGCCAATACGAATCAAGGATAAAACCTCATTTCATGTGATCCAGGATCGAATCATATGTCGAGCGGTCAATGAGTGAAAATTCGCCTAACTCAATCAAACACAAAACACGCTTTCACCCAAGGACTTGAGCGGAAGATGAACTGGAACTACCACTGATACTTTTAGGGGCAAGTGCACATCAGTTGATTGTCAAAGTAAATTAGAGAACCATATTCCATGGAATCGATCCTAACGAAGAAATCTTCTTAGGGAGAGAAAAAAAGAAATGAAAAAAAGAAAAAAAAAGAAAAAAAGATCCCGTCACAATACTTACGTTACCGGACCACTCCACAGAATGACAATGCTCAAAATAGTTCAAAACAAGAACAAAGCCTTGGATTCCAACAATATCTCAGGTAAATAACTACCACAGATTAATAAACGGATCAACACTAAAACCCAACTATCACGAGTATCACCCGCTAAGCTTAAAAAGGCAAATCATATTTGAGGGATCATCAAGCGTGACTTGCCTAATCTAGACAGCACTAGCTAGGTATTGGGTGGCTTGAACAGCCGACCCCATGTAATTCGCCACATAGGATGCATCTGCCTCCGAAGTCCGAACCATCCACAGCCCGATTTAAACTGTGCCGCATTAGGCACAACAGCAGGATATTCAACTTGCACATGGATGGATGCGCGCGAGGCTTCCACGAATCTGACAAAGTGTATAAGGTCTAACAAATACTTTGGCAGGATTCAATGCAGCAACCTCATTCTTGGGGGGGGGGGAATCTTACTACAACGAAAAAAGAATAAAACTAGAAACAGAAAGAACACCCTCCTTTTATAACCTAACTCCATCATTTTATTACTATTAATTAATCTACCTAACACCATACCCTACCATACCGTACCCTACCACACCACACCGCATCCATCCACACAACCCTAAACCCTTTAATAAAAACCAACCAACCAACCAATCAACTAAACCCCTACACACACATACACATACTTACCACCTACCTACCTACCTACCTACCTACCCACCACACCACATCCTTTATCAACAACTACTTACACAAAGCGGTACATATATACATACCTAAGTACCTACACATACCTACTATTAATCCCCCCACCCCTCTCCCCCCTCCCCTCTAACAACACAACACAACACACTCTAACATCTCCAATCCAATCTAGTCTAAATCCAAATCTAGTCTAATCTAGTCTAACCCCCCTGTCCCTGTCCCGTCCTTGTCCCAAACCTCTACATACAGAAATACTAAAATTCTTTTTAATCTCTCTTACACACGGGCGGGCGCAACGCGCGAGTAGGCTTGCTTGTTTTTGGCCTTTTTTTTTTTCTAGGTTTCGTATGTAAGATTTGCGTTACTCACACGCGTGGGGTAGGTACATAGGGTAGGGTAAAAAAGAAAGAAAGAAAAGTAAAACAAGTATATAGCTAAGTACATAGGTTAGTTACGTGTATGCTTTCTTCTTCATTTTAAGTTTTGAATTTAATGAAAGGGGGGATGAGGATAGGATGAGGATGAGAAAGGAATGTTTACTTTTTTTTTTATAATTTATAAGAGTAGCAGCAAGCAAGCAAGCAAGCAAGCGCCTGTGTACCTATGTAGGTACGAACGAAATAAATGGTCGGTTGGTGGTTGGTTCAAAAGGTTCTGGCATATGTATGCAATTTTATAGAGGCATGGCATGATAATGATAATGATACTTCAGCGACGATTCGAAGAGGAGTATTTTAATTTTTTTTTTGTGATCTTGTAAATTGGATTATCGATACTATGATACAACAAAACAGCAACATACATACATACATGTCTATTATTCTTCCCCCCTTCACCCACCCAAATGGGAAATGCTGGGCACCGATATACAAATCCCGCCTTTTCTTTTTTTTTTCTCTTCGCGGATCAGACAAGGGAACCAACTCACATCTCGCAATTATCGTACAATGAATATGCCCAGACAAGCATACGTGATGGTCCGCGGACGAAGCGTAAGCGCAAGCACGCACCTACCCGAAAAAGATGCTACACGTCCATGGCTCCTACCAGAATCTTTACCGCCTTCCCAACTTCCAGCGCGCGATCCTCGTCTGGATCTCCTCCCATGTGAAATCCTTCCTCTTCAGGCCTTCCTGCTCGCCCTCCTGCAACACCACGGTGGGCGCTCCGCTTCCCTGGCCCGCGTTATGCACGTCGCCGCCAAAGACCTGGCGCGCGACGCGACGGAGATCCGGAATGGTGACGGCGTCGATCTTGGCGCACATCTCTTTGACGCCGACCTTGCGGCCGTGCACCTGGACCTGCCTGCCGAGGTCTTCGAGCTCGACCATGCGCGATTCGAGGTTCATGAGGAGCGAGGAGCGCAGCTGGTTCTTTGCGCGCTGGACCTCGCCTTCTTTGAGGGCCGCATAGCCTGTCTCCTGGCCCAGAGCGCTCAGCTCGCGGCACATGACTTCGAGCATCTGGCTCACTTGTGCGGGGGCACAGCTTGCGGCGATACCGAAGAGGCCCGAGTCGGTGTATGAGTGGTTGAACGAGACGCAGGATTCGACCCAACCGTGCTGGTTCAAAACGTTGGTGTAGAGACGCGAGTACATGCCCTTTCCGGGCCCGCCGGCACTGAAAGAACCACCTCCGCCGAGGAGGGTTTGAAGCGTAGCGAGGGCGTAGATGTCCGGGGACGCGACGGGGAGAGCTTCGAAAGCGATGTGGATGTGGGAGAGGCGGGGGAGGGCAGGGTTCAGAGGCGGAGGAATAGGGGGCAAGGTTAGGAAGCCTCCCGTGTAGTGGGATGGGATCGAGGTATCGATTGGCGGGAAATCGAGAGGGAAGGAGTTGCTCACTGAAGCGTTAGAGGCTGCGGAGGTGGAGATGTTCTTGAAAAAGGGGATCTTGGAGAGAAGAGTGGAGGTTTGCGGAGGTGCGCCGGTAGGCGTAGGATGCGAGGCTGTAAAGGTCGCTCGAGCGGAGGCATCTAGAGAAGTACCCTGCCCTACGTCGACCAAGGACGGACCTAATGACTTCTGCATGTCACCAAAGTATTGCTCCGCTAACCGAACAGCTTCACCATGCTCCACACCCGCAAACGCGACAACCATGCGTTCAGGCTTGTAGAACTCCCTTCGATAGGCTTCTACCACGGCGCGGTTGATGTGGGGCAGCCGTTCCTTTGGACATAGGAGAGGGTTGCCCAAAGTGTTATCCTTGTATGCTGCCATGTGTACCAACTCGGGCAAGATCAATTCCGGCTTGGACCAGATCTCGCCAATTTCATAGTCGGCTGTCTCGAGTTGTTGCTGGACCTCCTCCTCCGTTACTAGAGGATCCCGGATGGTCTCGGCAAGCAAGCCAACTGTGGTCGGGACGGCGGAGTTGAAGGTGGCAGCCTGGTACATGAGCGACTCTCGCGAAGAGGCACATTGGATGTTTCCACCCAACGACTCAATCTTCTCCAGCACCTGATCTCCCGTTGTAGATGTGGTCGACTTGAATGCCAGTCGGTCGACGATGTGGCTCACGCCGCGTAGCGCATCGTTTTCGTATCTCGACCCGGCATCGACGTAGACGCCAACGCCGGAGAAGTGGCCTGGAAGAGCCTCGGTGGCCACGCGGACGCCATTGGAGAGGGTAGTGATTTGATCGAGCTCGACGGGATCCTGAGTGGAAACGGTTAAGATGATGGGTTTCAGTCGCAGAAAGGACAAACGGTACGAACCTTCTCCTCTGCTACGGCGGTTGCCAGGGCGCGTCTACCTGTGCATGCTGCCGACTTTGAGAGGGACGAGGAAGTCTGGGCGATGCCTCTAGATATGGGGCGAAGGGAAGTGGGCTTGAGCATATCCGAATGTTGCGAGGGGTGATGCAATAGCTTCAGACTGAGGTCGCGAAATCATAGCCTTCGAAAATTCCGGGGGATGCTCTTGGCATTGGTCGCTCGGCGCTTTTCCTATTCCAGCCGGCCATTAGCGATCCGCCGCAGTGCAACCTTCAAAGAGCAAAGTTGGCTGGCAGACTGCCGTAGCGTATTGTACTTGAGTTACTGTCTTGATACATGTAGTGACATTGACGGTCGCATAAACTGTCATGGCAGTTTGGCTTGGAGACGGGGACGGAGACGGAGGCGGCGCAAACCACCCCTTCAAACCGTTTGAGCATGCGCATGAAGATGCATCACGATGCAGCCGGCTACGATAAGTACTGTACTCTACAGTGCACAGCGTATAGTAGTGCTCACCACATGTATACGTATGGTTGATTGGCAACACAAACACAGTATGTGCTCGGGGTGCGGTGAGAAAAAGTCAAGACATTAAAGTGTCAACTCTGTTTCTGTTGTATCCCCACCAAGGATTGACGGGTGCATGGGAGATGTTGTGACTGGCGCCCAGCATATCATCTGTCATTTCCAACAGGCTGTCATGATGCAACAAGACATGTCAACTGGTGGAGAAGAATGGGTGACGACTGACGGAGCCGTGTGGTTGTAGTGTGATGTACTAAGGATGATGATATAATCGCGCGCTCAGGGCAAATCCAATCCAGGGCAGCTGACTTTGGTTGCTGATGGCGGGATTATGAAGGCGGCGGCTTCCATTGCCTGATGTTTCTCCAAGCCCAGCCCTGCCCTGTTCTGTATTGCCGTGTCCCGTGTGCCGTGTCTTGTGTCGAGCTCGTGATTTTCCATGCCTTTTCCCACAGCCAAGTTTGGTAGTGATAACGTACCATTCCAGGTGCAGATAAGTTGGTATCAGTTACAAGTTAAAGATGGTTGAGTGGGTGCCACTGCCAGCCTGCCAGCCTGCCAGGTGGGTTCTGTGCTCTCAGCCCCCAAACCATGTCGACGACAAGCAAGCGCAAGCGTGCCCCGTCTTCCCGTCCAGCCCAGCCTGCCAGTGCCAGTGCCAGTGCCAGTGCAGCATAGTTCGGTCCAGCCCCCAGCAGCGACAGGACAGGACAGGACAGGACAGGACAGGACAGAACCGTTAGTTCCCTACAGGCTACCTTACTGTGCAGTGCAGTGCAGTGCAGTGCGGTGCGTGCATGCAATTGCATTCATTCACTCAATGCCTGCCTGCCTGCCTGCTTCACATCCATCTCCTCCTCCATCCTTCTCACACTCCCCCAGGTATTATAATTGTCCCAGCGGCTTCATTCACGTTTCCCTTGAACCCCCTCCCTCCCTCCCTCACAACCCCCTCCTCCCTGTCCCTGCTAGGCGTCAAGGCCTCGAGTCAATGCACGCCTGCCTGTCGGTGTCCCTTCCCTAATGTTTACCAGTCCACGCTCCGCCCCGTCACCGACACCGCTGCCACCACTCCCTCCACTACCCTCCTCTGTCGTCTCAACCCCATCGCCCCCGCCTCGCCCATCCACCGGTCTGCGCGGAGGCCTGTCGTTCCTGAGGAACTACACACACGCCCTGCAGTCTGCCTCACGTGAGTCCGCCTCCGCGTCCTCTTCACCGGCGAAGCACTCCAAAACCAGCCCGCGTCCGCGTGCTGCCAGTGCAAGCACCACCGGCACCACCCCACCCAGCTCGCCCTTGGCCGCTTCTGCTTCTGCAGCCGCCTCTACCACGAGACCCCAACATCAACATCACCACCACCACCACCTCCTCACACGAACCTACACTGCTCCAGACACTCCCTCTCCCTCCCCAACCTCCCTTCGCTCGCCCACCGCCCCCGCTTCTCCCTCTACCATGACGAGATTTCGAACCGAGTCCGCGACTCCGCAATTGACAGTACGCAACCAATCCGGCCCCACACCCGCTACTGCATCCTCGTCCCCTCCTGCCAGCTCCAACATGCTCCCTTCCGCCCACGACGACAAGGCCGACAACCCTTCCAAGAACCTACCCTCCATCCGCTTCATCCCCCACACCGACCCCCGAGCCGCACGCCCTTCGCTGCAATTCGCAACCGTCACTCGCACCTTGCCCGACGAATCGGCCATTATCCGCGTTGGTCGATATTCGGAGAGGGACAACATCCAAGAGCCACCGCCAAATGTCCCTTCGGCAGCCGCTGTGGGCTTCAAATCCAAGGTCGTCAGCCGGAAACATTGCGAGCTCTGGTGTAAAGACGGCAGCTGGTTCATCAAGGACGTCAAGAGTTCCTCGGGAACCTTTTTGAATCACATACGGCTTAGCCAGCCCAACATCGAATCGAAGCCATTCCGTCTCAAGGATGGAGATATCATCCAGCTCGGAATAGATTTCCGGGGCGGTGAGGAGGCGATATTCCGGTGTGTCAAGATCAGGATCGAGTGCAATCGCGGCTGGCAGCAAGCGTTGAACACATTCAAGTAAGTGTGGCTGACAAATACTGAAACTACGTGCGCTCACACCTCTCCTAGCAAACAAACCCACCAGAGGCTGCGAAATCTTGGGAAAGCCAAGAAGGACGGCGACAATGCTTCAACACACACGTCCGAGTGTTCCATTTGCCTCATGTCCATTGCAGTGCGTTGAACACATTCCCCCCAGCTTGAGGCCGCCTGTACTGACCACCTCCAGCCCTGCCAGTCATTGTTTGTCGCACCGTGCTCCCACGTCTGGCATTACAAATGCATTCGACCCATTTTGAACGGCTCGACGTGGCCCAACTTCCTCTGCCCCAACTGCCGGGCCGTTGCCGATCTCGAAGCTGACGTGGAAGACATGGGGGAATTCGAAACCTGGGATGACGAGGCAGCGGGTAGCGATTCCAAGTCCAACGATACCGACGCACAGGACCGTCAAGTGACACCGAAATCATCGACTCACCTCGCCCTCCCCAACGCCAACGCCAGCTCCACCAACGGACAATCAAGCAGCCAGCCCAGTGTCTCCGATCTCGAAAGCGCCATTTCCAGTATGCACCTCTCCGATCCCGCAAACGGCATCATTACCATTGGTGCCGTTCCGTCTACTCCCCAACCGCTACAGTCGCGTAATGCCTCAACGCCCGCCGCTTCATCAGTCACTCAACCTGTCTCCATCAATGTCCAAAGCGCCAACGAGGCTGGTCTGTCTCCGTTGTACCACAACCACACCACCAATGGACTCGGCGCCGATCGGGGCGTCGAGTGTCCGATGACGCCGAGGAACGATGCAGGGCCTTTTGTATTGGATGGGAGCGGTAGCGCTGGACGGGCTGCAGGCCAAAGCATCTTGAGGGATCGGGACGATAGTGAATCCGGGTCTGGCACGACCACGAGCATTACTCCGGGAGTCGACGGAGCGCCGTTGCTTCCTCCCATCAATGTCGATTAGCAGTGGTCATGGATATCCTGTTGGCGAGATCTGCAGCAAAAGCGAGCGCGACAGAAAGGAAGACTGGAGGGTAGAAGGGGAGGTTGTTTGTGGTAGCACCTTGTTTTGTATCGATTTTGCCTTTTCATATATCTGGCTGTTTGTTTTTCTCCTTGCATCTTCTGGGCGTTTTTCCTCTTATTCCTACCTACTACGTCCCTTCTGTCCTTTCCGGGTCGGTGCGTGCGAGCAGGAGTGTTTTGCGAGTGGCAACAAAAATGGGACAGGCCGGGCGTATTCATCCATCCAGCTATCTAGCTTATTTTTTCCATCTATCCATATCTCTCTACGTGCGCAGGCAGATGGATGGGGAAGTTGTACCTCGAGCTCTCATGCAGGGGGCGTATAAATATGTATCTTGATTGTCGGTGTAGTGGGGTCGGGCTAATGAATGGAATAAACGAGGTACATGCTTAATGATTTACTGCCATTTTGTTAATTCGTGGACTTTTTGCGAGAGCGGGGTTACGTTACCAAAAGGTAGGTACCTAACTTGGTTCAATCAATTGATTACTCGGGTAGCGGTTATGTAATGATCAACATCTAGGTACTGTAGAAACTCGTAAATAAGAAGTACGCTAACGCTCTTGGCAAGAGAAGACTACGAGCTATAATTAGCTACTAGATTACTAGCTACTACATACCCACTTACTTTTAAATACCCTTAGTAAAGTGGTTTAAACTAACTAAACTATAGTATTCTGTGTTGCTAAGAGCGTTGGCGTACTTCGGGTCGTACATCGGGACGCCGCATATCGGGAGGGTAGCGTACTGACTACTAATTAAATAATTGTATTTAATAGAGGAGATAGTCTTAATATCTTATTTGCAGAAAAATACAGTTTAGATGGACTACCTGATATGTAGCGTCCCGATATGCGACCCCCCCTGTAGTTACATAACTCTTTTTCTTCGGTATAGAGAATATGGTATGGTGTAAGGATTTTCCATAGTAGCGTAGTAAATTCTCGTCCTTGTACACTCTTTGGTTCATGTCTTTCTAGAGAGCACGATAATCCTTCCCATTGCGCCTGCAAGTTCATACTTCGCAAGCCTCAGAACGCGAATCAATTACGAAGTCTCGACTTATTAGCGGCGTTGTGTCTCGGTTGTTTTACCACACGATTTTCACCTCATGCATGGAGGCTGAACACGACTCGCACCTCGAATTCTCAGCTGGTGAATAGGGGTGGCCGAGTTTTGGCACAGCAGCGCCGCGCCGACCTCGTTGAACCTCGCACTTGATCTTCATAATGTATCGTGTAGATTTACTGAGCATCGCGATGAAGCTTGGTTTCTGCATGTGGGTGATTGCATTCGCGTTGCTAGCTGCCGCCGATAGTCCTGGAGATCTCCACGCAGGGATCACGCCAACAGCGAGTCTGAAGAGCGTCATAACTCCTCCTCCAGCCTTTCATGCTGAGGTTTTCAAACGAGCTCTCGCGACATGTGGGTATATTCGCGGAAACACGGGTAAGAACATTTTCAACGTCGAGCATTGACGAATGTATACGATGATTAACAATGCGAACAGCATCACCGTTGACATGTGCAGACGGCTATAACTGCGTCACAACTGCCCACCGTGGGGCTGTCCCTGTGTTCGCATGCTGCAACAACATCGAATGCGTTCAAGACTGGGATACCTGCCAGGAATATGGCCAGAATATCTGCGGTGGCCTCCCACCACCCTCCTGCTCTAGCATCTATGGCTCGGTACTCAAATGGTACGCTCCAACCGTAGCGCAACCACTCTTGCACCATGCTTACTAGAGCTGTAGCTCATCAGAAGCCCCCCATTGTTACCGTTATGCTCGTAGCTCTACGCGAGGAGACTTTTTTACTTATTACTCATCCGCATGCGGAACGGCATCATCGGATATTCTTGTTCTCGCAACGGCCACGAACGGCAACCAAGATCCTGCTTCGAAGCCCGCAGGCGCAGCCAGCAATCCCCCAACCCCAGGCTCCACCTACGCGCCTTACCCAGGCGCGCCCTCCAGAGCCAGTATCAGCGGTACCAAGAGCAAACTAAGCACTAGATCGATCGTTCTAATTGTCATCTTCAGCGGCGTGGCACTATTCGTGGCTCTGGTCCTCGGATACTTATTAATCCATCAACGACGCAAGCAGAACAGGAACAAAAAGAACAGCGCTTACATACCCCAGCCGCCTCCAGCATATCCGCCCATGTTCACCAACAGGCTAGGGACAGTGCCCGTCTATCAGTGGAACAACGGCGCGCCTGGTGGACCGCCGGAGATCATGCCTACGGTTCATGAGATGACCGCACCGGTACGACCGTTACATGAAATGCCCGGAGGATCAGATACGCCTACAGGCAGGATTGGACCTCTTTCTGATCTGCCTCCCACGTATGGGAAAGGATAGCATAGTGCGGAATATCATGGCCAACAAGTTCGACCAGGCTAAATCTGTCATCTTCAAGATATAAAAGACGCACGAGGAGAGAATTGTTACAGGACTCTGGCTAAGAAAATTTTAAAAATAATCGTGCCTATGTTAGAGAAGAGCAATCAGCAAACCACTAGCAATCACTATGAGGGCATACAACCAGCCTCCTCATTCGCCCTTCTTGCTTCTTCGTCTACACACACACACCACCCCATCGCACATTCGCCCATAGCCAAAATCGTCGGATTTTTTTTTTTTTTTTTCGAAAAATACTCACCCTCCTACACCCTCTGTTCTGATAAACTTTTATAGATTTTTAATTTTTAATAGATTTTTGTATTTAGACTCTGGCTGGCCCTAGTTATCTAGCAATGGGCAAAATATCCCATTAGCCAGAAACATAGGGTAGCTCGCGCGCGCGCTCAACACTGCGAATAAAAAATATCTTACTGTGCTTCTTTCTGCGATGAAGGTGATGATAGAGATAAACGTTAATAAGACGTGCACAGCCTAAGTACAGAGGTTGTGGACGCGTTAGGTCATACGCCTTAGAATATGTAGTAGTATGTGTTAAATTATAGTTAGCTATACACGCTGTAACTCCGTCTCCTCTAATTGTATTATTCGTTGCTTAGAAAAACGTAACTACAGGGGGTATAACCTAATGTGTCCTCCCCTCTATAGTTATTAATCTGCGACTATGCTGATAAAAGGTAGGTAACTTGGTTTAGGGAAACCACATATCAGATAGCTAGTGTACTAAATAATATCTACAAATTAGACACCGCGAACAGAAGTGGCATAAGCTCTAATTTGTAGAACTTCTTAGTCCTCCTGATATGTGGTTTCCCGGCGTGTCACCTCCCTGTAGGTTTGGTAGTTTAGTGGTACTACCATCCTGTGCCAATCTCAAGAGTAGATAGCTTGAGTTTATTATAAGTTTAACTGCCTCTGTTCGCAACGAATGGTATTGATCTTTTCTAGTTAAGCGCCACCCGTCCACGGATGCCGCTAACCCCACCCCCGCACCCTCGACTCGTTTTCGAACGGAGGCCGCGCTCGGCATTTATAGTGCTCGGACGACCTGCGACCAGCTCGTACGAGGAGCAGAGCGCGCGCGGGGGAGGATTCCGCTCTTAGATTATGGTGCCGATGATTGCGCGTACAATCTATCGTACAAAACTGAGCGTTGCTGTTCCTATTACGCCGAAAAATATCAAGTTTTTAATGTCAGTCCCCCTGGATGCTCTGACATGTACATAAATCCGACATCGATCTCGCCTCTCCATTCCGGACCTCCATAGCTTTCATCCAATTCTGCAGATATGGGCCTTTTTGAGCACTTGATCTCCCTCTTCTCTATCCGCAAGGTCAACACCTTTCATGTGATCTACTTTTCCTTGGCTGCAGTCGTCGTCTACTTGGTGCTGAGTGTTGTTTGGAATCTTTTCTTCCACCCCCTTCGTAGGTTTCCTGGTCCACTTCTAGCCAGGGCATCCACAATATGGTACCGGATCGCAGGTTTCCAGGCCAACAAGGCGCATTGGATACACGCGGCACACTCACGTTACGGTACATCGACATACCATCTCTGAATTGGTTTTCCATTGCTGACATGTTTCCAAACAATGAAGGCCCCGTCATCCGAGTTGCACCGAACGAGTTGTCCTTTGCTGATCCGGCTGCTGTCCGCCAGGTTTATACGTCCAAGGAGTTTGTCAAGGCAGAGACCTTTTATGTATGCAAAAGTCGTGCAGTTCGAGTTGGCCATGAAACAAAGTTTTGTTAATCAATCGTCGCAGCGCGCCAAGACAATCTACCACGAAAACCATGTATTCAGCATTCGGAACATCGAGGACCATCATAGTCGCCGCCGGCTTCTAAACAAGGGGTTTTCGTTAGCGGCCCTTACGGACTTCGAATCCTCCCTTTCCATTAAAATTCGAACACTGTTGGATCAGTGGGCTATGCGGACGAGAGAGAATCCGACTATTGAAGTGTATCCATGGCTGTATTATCTATCTTTCGACACGATATGTGAGTGGCTCGAACGTTTACCCACTTCGGTCGTTGCATCCAAAATTCACCATAGGTAAATTGGCAAGTTGACTGATCGAGACGATTGTCAAACAGATCATCTTTTGTTTGGCGTGGATCCAGAGTGCGTCAAGACGGGGCAGTCGCATGAAGTGATGCAATACATGACGGCGTGGAGAATGACGTATATATACGTAGGTGCATATTGCTGCGATCTGTTTGTCGCAAGTTTATACTGATATGAGCTTCAGAAAGAGCTAATCCCTTCACTTGAGCGTTGGGGGATTTTTATGCCTGCAACAGTGGGAGATACTTTCCGGAAAGTGAGAAAGTGGAAGTTTGTGAGCTACCACTTGCACTTTGCACGTGGAGTTGGGCTAATATAAAAGTCAAGTATGCTATGGAAGTCGTTAGATCAGCACGGATGAAGGATGCCAAGACCCCATTCCTTCAGAACGTGTTACATGGCGAAGATTCCTCTTTTGGAAGGCCGCTAAACGACTCAGAACTTGCAGAAGAGTGCATGGGTGCCATGTATGTTGGAGTCCCTCTTTCTTCTACAATCTAGGCCTGCAGGATTAACATCTCCAACCTTTAAACGAGGGGTTATTGCTGATATGTCAAGGTTCGGTGGAACTGGGACAACGGCTAATAGTTTCATCTATCTCCTCTGGGCAACCCTTCAGATCCCCGAGGTGGTAAAGAGCCTTCAACAAGAGCTTCGGATGAAATTTCCCGATCGGAAGACAGTCCCAGACTTTTTGGTAAGCGTTAAAAACTTCTTGGCTTGGCTTCTCACGTAGTTGTTAACCATAAGTGCACAGGCCTGCAGCAAGCTTCCCTACGTCCAAGCAGTCATCTCAGAGACTTTACGGCTTTATCCGACCATCATTGGTACACAGCCTAGAACAGCTACAGAGGATGCTTTAGTATGTGGTGTGGTGGTCCCCAAAGGCGTAAGTCAAATTCATCAGTTATTGCTTCCAGTACCAGGGAATTTCTGTTCAAACATATTCTAATATCTCCCAGACCACAGTGGGGATTCAAAATTACACAATCCACCGGAATGCGGATGCCTTCCCAGACCCGGAATCATTCCGGCCTTCTCGGTGGTTGGAAACGAATTCAGAAGCGTCCCTTAATAAGATGCGCGAGGTTTTTGTGCCTTTTTCGGTCGGACGTCATGCTTGCCTTGGAAAAACTCTTGCCGAGTTTGAGCTCACAGTGCTCGTCGCGGCGTTTTTCCTACGCTTCGATGCAACCGTTGATCCAACGATGCTACACGGCGGGATGAAGATGGAAGATAGATTTAGTGCTGCACCCATTGGCAGGTCCCTAGTACTAAGGATGCAGGAACGGCTCGTCGAAGAGTAGAGTTTCTACACGATCTAGTAATAACTGTTACGGCTGTACCTCACAGTGATAGGTTTTGTCGTGACAATGATGATGATTGGCACGAGGAAGTTAAGGGCGTAGACTTTAGACTAGAATAGGAACATAACTTAAACACGTGACATAATTACGTGACGTCTCTGTATCTCTGTAATTGATAGAGCCAACTTTTCACTTTTTCCTTCTATATTTCCAGGGTCACTCGCAAATCTACATAAAGCCTCTTGAAAAAAAGTCATCATCCCTTGAAGTAGAAATAGATGCAATGGTCCAGAGATCTCCAATTCAGTCAGAGGGAGAGCAGAAAGGTGAAGCTATAGATTGAACCCATATAAAGTACGGAAATCGGGGGCTTTGGGGCTGCCGTCCGTGGACGTAAGCAGTGGCGTTTTTTGCTTTTTGCCAGCACTGCCCCGCTCTGGCACTTTCACCTTTCCACTTGCGCTTCGCTCGACTATTCATCCAAGCACTCTTTCTCCTCTTTCCCCTCTCCATCTCCCCCAGTTCAACTTTGTCCGTCTCCTTGATCTGCCAGCTCGCAACTCCAGATCGGTATCTAGCCGATATCTCCGCATGGCAGATACGGCTGAGGACCGCGCAAGGCACCGCGGTCGTCGCCAGGGTTTCCGCGCAGGCCGTTTTAGACCAAGAACGGAGGAGCGCGATTCGGCCGCCAGTAAACCCAATCTCGGTGGTCAAATTTACGCACCCCGGAGAACTGCATCGCATGGTGGGGGGCTGAGGGGTACAGGGAGGAAATTTCCGAACCGTGGCGGCAATGCTGCTGGCTCAGGTCGGGGACAGAGCACCGCTTTTTCACGTGACCAGCTGGAGGAATACCTCGATCGTGGCTATGAAGCCATTACTTCGTCCTTGGACTCGAGGCAGACCTTTATCAACAATCTTGCCACTGATGACGGCCTCAGTCGCATTCGACCGATCCTCGATGCGGACTTCTCTATGACGTATAGTGTCGTCAAGCCTATCTTCGACCCTCATTGTCTTATGTTCCTACGTCTTATCACACACGATGAGATCAGGCACTCGCTGGTGTTAGAAAAGGCGGTGGGAACCATCTACAACGTTGTTTACGGCCACGATGGTAGTAGAGGGGCTCGGTTCTTCAAAAAGATAACGGATCATCTCGTCCACCTGGCATCTGAAGCTGAGGCCGTGAACGCAAAGGTCTCACTTTTAGAAGAGGCGTTTCTGTTAACCACCAAGGCTTTACTAAATACTCTGACACTAAACCAAGGAGCCGCGGTTAAGACAGAATTTGCAGCAATCCTGGATCAGCTTCACCAGTGCTACCATGTCGGGGATATAGACAGCGGCTGTGCAAGTTCCGACCTCCGTTCCTCACATGATAATATCCTCAAGATCGAAGACATCATTTCTTCGGGAAACAGTCTTATGACATTCAGAACTGCTAATAGTCGCACGAGGGATCCCAGTTCACAGCGACAGTTGAGACCGCATTTTCCTGAGCCTAATGCAGATCCCCCCGGCGACCTCTCCGAGTTGGGCCCACGCCATGATAACGACCACGCACTGATCTCGAATATCAGAATCTTGCCCACGATTTCCGAGATTCTCAATTATCAGCGACCCAATTATCTTCCCACGCGGCAGGATTCGAGTTCCCCAAGCAAACACTATGAAACGGGCATTCTTCGACTCCTCGACTCCCAGTTCAGACTTCTTCGAGAAGATACTTCGGGCCTACTACGTGATACTCTTCGCTTGATTTTAGGTAACTGGGATACCTTTTGCCACAGTCGCGATTGGAAGGTCAAACGGAGCATTCTTCGTCAAAGCAGTGGAACTCCTGTTCGGATCTACTCCAACCCTAAGATTCAGGATATAACCTCAGATGCAATCAAGGGAGTTCAGATTGCAATGGAATTTGACCAGGTCCGTGCGGCAAAGAGCCCATCTGCTGGGAAGAGAAAGAAATGGTGGTATGAGTCTCGCGCATTGAAAGAAGGTGGACCGCTTCTTGCTCTCGTCAATGGAGCAGACGACGATACCTCCGTGACATTCTTCCAAGTATCACTGAGAGAGGTCTGGTCCAAGTTGAATGATCAGCAAGGCAGCCGGCCTGAATCCCAAAATATCCGGGATCTGGCAAGCGACATCAACAGAGCAATGATTGTACTTCGTTTAGTGAACCCAACCTCCAAGGATGCTCTAGCTAATCTTGTTCGCCTAACCAACAGTGGATGTTCAGTTCCATCATCCGCACCCCTTCTTCTCGTCGAATTTCCAGCACTCTCGTATAATTCCTTCGAAGGAGTTCTCCGATGCCTTCAAACTTTGCACAAGAACCCCTCCGCGATTCCATTTACTAACTGGCTGGCTCCCCGAATATATGACCATAATATGGGTTATGGCTTGACAAATCATGATGACCGGAGAATTGTCGTCCCCCCTCCCGAATATCTTCGGGATGTTGTTCTTGACCTTGGATGCATTCCAAGGTCTGCGAGCCGTTCTGATAATACTACTACAAGCTCAACGACTTTTTCGCTTAGAGATGATCCACATGAGTTAGCCGAACACCTCACCAATATTACGACTCTGGATTCTGGTCAGGCAGTTGCAATGGTGTCTGCGTTGAGGCATGAAGTAGCGCTTATCCAGGGCTAGGCCCCATACTGTGCGTGTAAGTCGTCACAGCCCCCTTTGGACTCTTTAGCTCTCCTGTTTTCTGTACATTTTCGAAAAATCTTATTGACTTGGCGCAGTTGCTACACGAATCATGCCCTAGACCAGTTTCTCAACGAACTTCTGAACTTCGGCACGACCAACATCCTACGAATCGGCTCTCGTAGTCAGTTCCCCCGTTTGGAAGCAATTTCACTAGAAACGTACAACAAGAGTAAAGCGATTCCACGACTCAGGGGTGCTGGAAAGCCTATATTTCAATGTCGTTCCAAGTTGGAGAGTTTGAATGCCGAGATGCACGTCCTTTGTCACCAAATCAAAGAGAATAACGCAACGGTGGTGAAGCAATATTTGGCAAAAAGGTTCCCACAACATGAAGTATCCATATTTGGCGACCTGTCTACGAAGCTGGAGACTAGCATGGACTCTCAAATAGATGATGCCCTACAGGCGTGGCTTTCTGGTGACGCGCCGAATATTTCCCCCGGGAACCACATCGAACGTAGTGTGGACGGACTGCTTTTAATGGAAATGTGGACTTTGTCAAACTCGGAGCGTTGTCGACTCTATCAGCATTGGCTTGCCTCCGCTTTTGCCGAACTCTCGCAGCGGTTTCGCGAACTTATGCATGCACATTGCGAAGCGAAGCAGCTCTACACATCTTTATTCAATGAATCGCACAACATATTCGTCAACAGATTCGATGTTGTGGGGGTAACAACCACTGCCCTTGCAAATAATATCGATCTTCTCCGTCGACTTAATGCCCAAGTCTTGATTTGTGAAGAGGCTGGGGAAGTGCTGGAAGCGCATGTGTTGAACGTGTTGCTGCCGTCCATTCAGCATGCAATCCTGATTGGAGATCATCTTCAGTTGCGCCCGCGGATTTCAAACCTCAAGCTGTCCAAGGAATACTATCGAGCGGGGCCAAAGTATAATCTGGATGAATCACTGTTTGAACGACTTGCCAATAGCCATTTGGCGGATGGGAGCCAATTTCCTGTCGCGCAGCTCGATCATCAACGACGGATGCATCCTACGATTGCCTCACTTGTTCGCGAGACTCTTTACCCTCTCCTCCTGGACCACCCTGACACGTATCTGTACCCAGAGGTCCATGGAATGAGGCGAAGGCTATTTTGGCTCGACCATCGCAACAATGAGGATGCTGGGGATCCTGAGGATCCTATGCAGAGTAAAACTAACCTGTGGGAAGCCAGAATGGTCACGGCGTTAGTGCGACATCTCTGTAGACAAGGGAAGTACAAGCCAGGCGAAATTGCGGTATTGACGCCTTATATGGGCCAACTGCGAATCTTGAGAGAGATGCTAGGGGAGATGATGGAACTGATCATCAGTGAGAGGGATCTAGAAGAGTTAGATGCTTTAGACGCAAAGGCGGAAGACAATGGCATCGCTGCCAAACGACCGCGACAAGGGCAATATCAACAACAGCAGAAGGCAGGAACAGGTAAACTACTAGATGAATTAAGAATCGCTAGCGTGGACAACTTTCAGGTAAGACGAGTTGCACCTTACTTTTTGGCTTACTGAATACTTACGCAACTTGTCGAACAGGGCGAAGAGGCAACCGTTGTGATAATTTCCCTCGTACGGAGCAACATCTATCAAAATTGTGGGTTTCTCAAAACCCCTAACCGGATCAATGTCCTGTTGAGGTAAGGAGCGGAAGCTCAAAATATAGAGTTGGCATCTAGAACTGTCGGTAACTAACTATTCGTGTTTAGTCGTGCAAAGCACGGAATGTATATAATCGGCGACGCTTATACCTCATCCCCAGTGCCAATGTGGTCATCGGTTATCCAGCTGCTCGAGGAGAAAGGTAATATTGGTCTACAGCTGGAACTGCATTGCTCTCGCCATCCTAACAATAAGATCTTCGTCTCTTCGCCTGACGAGTTCGCCCTACATGCCCCAGAAGGTGGATGTGCGGAGAAATGTGGGCTACGACTGAGCTGTGGCCATAGTTGTACGGTTAAGTGCCACTCCAGCACGCTTCACGGAGCGGTCAAGTGTATGCAAACGTGCACAAGACTACGCGAATGCGGACATCCGTGTAGGAGGAAATGCAGTGACCCCTGTGGTGGTTGCTTTGAAAAGGTTCCCAATGTTTGGCTTCCATGCGGACATCAAATCGAAGAGGTGGTATGCCAAAATATGGGAAATCTTGCCAGCATAAAATGCGAGCAATCAGTGGTACGTCATATGCCTACCTGCGGGCATACAATCAAGATACGATGTCATGCGAACGACGCCGGTTTGGCTTGCTCACATCCTTGCGAGAGCCTACTACCTTGCGGACACACTTGCCGGAAACCCTGCGGGATGTGTAAGCAGACTGGCAATCACGGTGCCTGCCAAATTCCCTGCGAACGACCCTATACTACCTGTTCGCACATGTGCGGCCGTCCATGCCACCCTAGGACATCCTGTGCCCCTTGTTCTCGGCCGTGTGAGGTACGCTGCAAACATAGTACATGCCCTAAAACGTGCAGCGAACCCTGTTCGCCTTGCGCGGAGCAATGCGGATGGACATGCATTCACAGACAACAGCCTTGTACTATGCCCTGCGCTGTTCCATGCAACACCATTCCTTGCAATCGACGCTGTGAAAAGACGCTACGTTGTGGACACCCATGCCCCGGAATTTGTGGGGAGCTGTGCCCCGATCCGAAGTTATGCAGGAATTGCTGTACTCCGGATATCCTTGAGCAGAATGTGGATCTGATCCAGTTCGAGAAATATGGCGAGATCGACATTGACGAGAATCCATTGATATTTCTGTCATGCGGACACTTCTATACTATTTCCAGTCTTGACGGTATCATGGAACTCGGCCAACATTATGACACCAACCCCAAGACGGGCGAGATCGTCTCCCCGAAAGTATCCCCACGAATCCTGGCTTCTGAGACCACGGCCAAAGGATGTCCACAATGTCGTGTGCCCCTTCGGGATATCAATCGCTATAACCGTATCGTTAAGAGAGCTCTACTCGACGAGGCAACGCGCAGATTCGTCGCATTCGCGAGTACGAAGTTTGCGGGGCTCTTGGACGACATACGGGACAGGGAGATGCATTTTGAAAACGAGAAACGCGAGTTCATGGTGGAGTGGACTAAAGCCAATGGAGAGGCAAAATCCGCTCCTCAAGTCAGTAACTCAGTAAGGGCTTATCAAGCTGAGGTAATTCGGCTTCTCCAAGCCATTGATAAATTCACAAAGTCCGTAACCAAGGAAGAGCAGCCTTTTGGCAGGGTGAACAATTTCATCAAAGCCGCAGTATCCAGAGGGCAGAATTCCAAAAAGCCGGAAGCCTTCGAGTTCGATGAGTCGCTCATCCAGACAGGATTTCAATATCGCGCAAAATGTCTCACCCTGCGTCTAAATTGGACTCTTGTCTGGAATCTCCATGGAATTTACAGCAATCCCTCCATCGATTCACGAGTCTGTTCTGCTTTGCGCGACGCAGTCGCATCACGAGTCAAAGGACTCCCAAAAGTGTGTCAGACGCTTATCAGTGCTAGTCGAAATGCCAAATTTCCGCAGCAAGAAGCCGAAGCTCGTATATATTTTGCGCTATTCACGACGTTCGTTCTCCGCAACTCTAACGCACGAGGTGAATCGACTCCCGAAGCCACTGTGTCCACCCATCAGCGGGCGAGAGATCACCTAAAAGAGGTCAAGAAACTCATTTTGCATCATCCGGGTACCCTGGCGTATTTGAAGGACGACGCCGAGAAAGCCGAGAAGTTGATCAACGGAGACGCTCATTACAGTTTCGTGACCTCAGAGGAAAAGCAGGAGGTATATCGAGCGATGGCGGCACAATTCTCCGGTACAGGTCACTGGTACTATTGCGAGAACAATCATCCGGTAAGAGTGTTGATTGTCATCAAGCGCTTGATTGATATGAGCGAAACATGCTGACTGTTGGAATCACAGTTCACCGTTGGCGAGTGCGGTATGCCAATGGAAGAGGCTCGTTGTCCGCAATGCGAGGCGCCGATTGGAGGCCAGGATCATAATCCAGCCCAAGGTGTTCGTAGAGCGGATGACTTTGAAGCTGAGTTCGGTGGTCGCTAGCCATAGGTTTCAAGCGGGTATTGTAAAGCGGCCGGTCGCAAACGCCGGTACTTCGTCGCTGTCATTTAGACGGTGGAACGGGTTGTCGAGCCTATCGTAACCGGTGCCCGTGTGTGCGTAGCTTTCCTCGGTGGGAGGTGTTTCAAGGGTAGAGTCGCAATTCCACATTCGTAACTAAAACTCTCAATGGAAAAAATGTCGATAATGGGATCAACTCCAGATAAGCTTTGTGCACCCATCTGAAGCTCGCCATATGTTATATTCAAATTATCAATTCTCGCATTTACTATGTCTAGCATTAACTACACGCTGGCCCCCCTTTACACCATATGCTAATGAATTACAGAGTATATGCTGCCCTTATCTCTTTGACCACAAGCTTTGGCACGCTTTCGGCGGGAAAATGACCGCCTTTATCATATCGCGCGAAATGGGTAATATTATGAAATCTATCCAACCACGAACGGGGCTGCAAACACAGTTAGCTTTGTGAGATTCAAGGATGGTCACATATTATAACAAAAGAATAGCGACGGAGCGACTTACCACGTAGTTATAATTGACGACATCCTGGTATGCAAAACCCGGGTTGGATGGAAGGCCGAATTGCAACGCGCTTGTTGGCACGGATGACTTTTTTGCAGGCGCAAACAGCGTAATATCAAATCCCTCTTTGTAGGCCCTGATGTTGCCGTACACACCCGGGGCGTACAGCAAGAAAGTTTGCCGGATGATCTCGTCTTTCGTGTACGCGATGTCACTAGCCGTGTACAGCAGCTGGTAGATCCAGGCCAAAAACCCCACGGGGCTATCGTTGAGTGCGTACGCAATGGACAGCGGATAGCTCGCGTGGACTGTGGAATAAGCCGAGTGTTTTCCGAAGAAGCTTTGTACGGATGGAATGTATGCTGCTTCTTCGGGTGTTGACTGGTTTGCAGCGTAGCGAGCTAGGTCGTTTTGATCTGGAATCACAGCAAGCATGTCGCAAAAATGGTGTGTAATGCGATATTCGTATGCAGCGACCATCGTCATAGCGATAACAGCTCCAATATCTGTGCCTGCGCAAGGTCAGTAAAGCTCACCCAAAAGCAACAGAGGTCACAGAGGGAATCGTAACTGCTCCTTGAACCCGGTGTAAGCTTTATTGTGGGTTTACTTACTGTAGAGCGCAAACCTTTCATAACCCAGCTGCCCCATCAGGTTGGCGAATGCTATGCCATGTAATGTAGTATTTAGACCAGGTGCTTTGGGAGCTGGCGAAAAACCGAAACCTGGGAGATCAGGCGCTACGACATGAAAGGACGTGGTGTTTTCTTCCCCTGGATTTGTGAGCAATGGAATTACCTTCTCCCACTCAAGGCTTGTAGAAGGCCATCCATGCAACATGAGCAGCGGTATAGCATCATCTTTCTTGCTCTTTTGGTGGATGAAGTGAATGTCTAAGGATTCATTGTAACTTCCTGCCGGTGGAGGTACTGTGGTCATGTAATGATCAAATTGCTCGTTCAGCCTCTCTTGTTCCGACGGCCAATTGTACTCTTTAGCCCAGTACGAAGCTAAGGCAGATATGTTGGACTCTGGAGGGCCGTCAAACCACGCGGGCGCGGCGATTTCAATTGAAGTGCGAAAATTGGCAGCCTTAAGGCGGGTTTGTTCAACAAATTCCGGGTTGATGTTCAGTGTGTACGGTCGAGGCTCGTACGGGGAATTGTTGCTTGCCGCGTGAGTGGTCAGAAAGGCTGAGGACCATACTGAAAGTAGGAAAAAGACACGATGAAGAGTAAACATGTTGAAACTGAAGGCACTGATTTTGGACTTATTGCATACTCATTCTTAAGTGGCAAATGGCATTTATATCACGAAGATGAATCCACTGACTTAGCCCCATGCCGTCCGCTTAAGCCACTAGCACTTGCGCGAAGTCCAACAAACCGACGATGCTATTATGGAATTGGGGTGGATGTATACTGTGCTTAACGATCTCGCACGAGTGCTAGGTATAGTCACTCCGCCTCTGGCATCTCGGGTAGTAATGTGGTGGATCCGAGAACAATGATGTCGTTTGTCAGCGTCGGCATCGGGCTTTTGAAAACTTGAGGGTTTGCCTAACCGGATAGCGTGAATGCCGTACGCAATTCCGTTCCTGCTCGCGCGTAATACTTTTTTATCATAAAGTCCATTAGTCATGGTCACTCGGACGCTTTTCCTCGGACTTCTCTTATTAATCAGGCTCACTGCCATTAAGGGTGGATAGGCCGATGAAGGGTTCAGCTAAGCAGCTGCGGCATTAGATGGCTGTACCGCCTTACGTGTGCTTCGCTTAAAAGACATTGTTAGGGTAACTTTATAAGGGTCTTTTTTAGTAGAATTTATATACATTTTTTTTTAGCTTAGTTAAACTAAGCTACCAAAATAAACGCCTGTAAAAACTGCTGGGAAGATCTCATGCATCTCCCAGGCACAATGATGATCCAAATAACTACTTTCCTGTTCATAGTTTCTTCCTCTCCTCGCTTACTCTCACTCTCAGTTTCTCCTCTACTTTAGTTGCTAACTCCTCCAGCGCTAACATCTCCCTTCCTGCCTCTTTGCCCTCCTCTACCAAATCCATGATGTACTCCAGGTCCTGCTGTACTACTTTACCTCCATGGTGAAAAGATTGAAACTCATGCATCGGCATAGGCGCCATCGGATCCGCCAAAGGCCGAAAAAGGTACTTCTCAGTGACCCATGACCCAAGTAACCACGGCAGCACCCACCCGAGCCAGCCCCATTTAGGCAAGCGTAAGACGTCGCTTTGAGCACGCATCATGAGCTCCCAAAGCATTGTGTTTGTACGAAATTGATCAAGCGGGCGGAAGCCATCGACGAACCACGCAGTAAGCTGTACCATGAATACGTCCATGCATACTTCGAGGAATCCAGGTATAATCAATACTTTGAGCTTGTCATCGTGGGAATAAACCTCAGATAGTCTTTTGGCGAGATGCGCGTTGGACTTGAACACTACGAGCCCGATGCCTCCGGCATGAGGTCTATATAGCATGTCCGCCTGGGTGATTACGCCCTTCTCCGCACGTTTTGGGAAGGAAATCTTGGTTGTTGGCTGGTGAGCGAGCATACTGACCGCGATAAGGTGTCTGTCCTTTGGAATTCCCATTGTGTCTGCGTAATAGTCTAGCATCCCGGGACCAGCAACATTATGAACAAGAAACGATGATGTTTCACGGATCATGTCGCCAACAGAGCGCAGCGTAGCAGCACCACTTTCGGAGCGTGCAGTATGCCTATCAAGTGTGTTGAATACAAGGACGAACTCTGTGTCTTGTACTTCGGCTGTCGATTCGATGACTCGGTAGTCGGAGAAGGTATGCAGCGCGTCTTCCTCGTAGTTATAGAGCTTCTTTGGTGGGGAGGAGGCAGGCTTCCGACCAGGCCGAACGAGGAAAGTCACTTCATTTCCAGCAGAAAAATAGTAGCCATGGGTAAGGCCTGTCGCACCACAACCGAGAACGAGGACTTTGGGTTTGGCCATCCTGCGTGAGAGAGCGGAAGTTTGAATCCAACAGAAGAGTAATTAGTGACAATAGAATTTCACATACGGTGAGGTCTACCTTCAACATCAACATTACTCTTTATAGAAACTTGATATATCCGATAAAATTTGTCCGATAAAATTTGGCCGATAAAATTTGGCCGATAAAATTTGGCCGATAAAATTTGTCCAACTTCCCGTAGTATAGTTTAAGCACTGGTTAAACCGACGACTGATTGGTAGGTCGGCATTTTAGCTTTCTCTCATAATACTAAACTACAAGACAAGCTCACTAACATCCTTCCCTAGGTTACTAGACACCCTATATAACTGGACAAACTATTAGTACTTTAACTTTTACTAACTAGAAAACTTATACGTACAACAAATATTACTATAATTCTATAAAATTAGTCTATAATAACTAATGTTAAATACCTATAATTTACCTTTCTCTAAAAATTACGTTTATATTATTACCTCTAACCCTAATTTATATAGCGTTTTCTTTTATAGAGTAATAGATTTTACTTTTTATAACGCTAACCTTAAACGTTTATTAGTTTAAATTATTATAAGATAGTAGTATTTTAGCCTAAATATTTCTTTCTATAGCTTAGAAGTTTTTACTAGCCTTAAGTACGCTATTATAAATAAATTTATCTATCTAATTAGTATCTTTTTAGTTAGTACTATTATGTTTCTAGTTAGTGCTAAAAGCCTTTTACATATTATATACTTATAGTATTTTATAAAGTCTATCTATAAAGTAGTATACTTTAAACTACTTAATTTTAAGCTATAATTCCTTTACTATACATTTAATCTGAACCTCATCGTTTCGAAAACATTTTGATTCTATCGCAGAATCAAGGTCCTAGAACTGAATAGAGGGAGTGCAGACTTACTCCGCGTCACTTCTTCCAGGCCTGCATCGCCGTCGAACATACGACTATCTTGGTTCCAGCGCGGAACCTTGAAGTATTCGTTTGGCGGCGTGATGCGGATTGTGAGCTAACAGCATTCTTCTTGGTGGGCAGCGCCTACGCAATCAGCTTCTGAGGTGGCGATGAAGGTTTGTAGTGTTTTCGCGACAGATTCCTCAATCGTATGGTACGCCCTGCGACAAACGTCACTGCGTCGCATATAATGGAAAATCGGAGTGGGCCGAAGTACTTGAGGAGTGCTGGCTGCTTTACTGTGGTTATGGGCGGTAGAGGAATTGATGTTGGCAGGATTACGAGGTGCGGATCAGGCTGTGCGGCGGCTGAGGGTTCTTGTGGCAGAGACATGGTGGTGATGAAGTTGTGGAAGATGGTCCCATTTGAGAAGATGCGACTGAGGGAATATGATACTTTTTGTGGAGGCCGCCCCCAAATCCGAGAATCGTCGCTTATATGCAGGCACAGACCCTACGCCTCCAGAATCTCACAGTACAGAGCCCATCAACCTGATTCCAACCTACCTGTTGGCCACCACCTCAGGTAGCCTTGTGATTGGTCCGTTACAAGAGGGTCGAAAGTCTTGGGGTGTGGGCTGGGCTACAGTGACGAAGTTGTACGCAGTCAAGCGGATAGAGGCGATTTCCTGCCCTGTCACCTCGTTTGGGACATCCTGGGCCCGCGTACGGCCAGCTTTCTGACTAACTTTGGGTGGCTTCACTTTCCTCTGCACACACAAGTTTTGCTGCGTCTCGTTGTCTATTCATAGCGATCCAAGGCTGCCGTACCCAAGACTTCCCAAGACCCCCGCACCGCTCAGCCCTGGCGGGGTCATGCCAGCTGTACCGTGTACTTCGACATGTGAAAGTTCAAACTAACACTCTATCGCATCTACATGAAAATTTCAATATGACAGCAGAAACATCAAAATCATATGTGTACTCCTCACTGTTCGATACGGAGTTCAAAAGGCCATTCAGAATCCTATGGCTACAGCCATCGGAAGACTTCGATACTCCCCTTCGATGCCGTCTCACCACGCACGACCTGACTTGGAAACAAACCCCCTGGATCCAATATGAAGCTCTGTCCTATTCCTGGAACAGTCCAACTCACTCAGAGACACCGCTGCTTTGCGAAGATGGCTTGCAGCTCCCTATCACCAAATCTCTGAATTCGGCGCTTCGCCATCTACGCCAGCCGGAGTCTGTCCGGCGCTTATGGATCGACCAAGTCTGCATCAATCAAACAGATCTGGACGAGAAATCACACCAGATTGCACAGATGAAGGCCATCTACTCCCGGTCCACATACATTCTTATATGGTTGGGCGAGGAGAGCCATAGTGGCGAGCAGGTTCTGCGATTCCTGATGAGCCTTAACAAAAGCCGTATCAACATCAAAGACCAGCTCCTCCACTTCTTTCCCAAAAACGGGCTTTCAGCACTGGAACACTTCTTCTCAAGAGCTTGGTTCCATCGACGCTGGGTTATCCAGGAGGCTTGTCAAGCCACGTCTTCAGGGTGCGGAAAAGAGACAATGGTAGTTTGCGGTACAGAAAGTATGAGCTGGCGCCAATTTGGAACCGCACTACGTGATGTTCGACGAGCACAATTTGTTGGGGGTTTGGATCACTCTGTCCTCGAGCGGCTGGAAGTCATATTTCTTCTTACACAGAACATCCTTGGGCAATTGACTATGAGATGGGGGCGCGGAAGATACCGTATCCTAAACCTTCTAACCGTCTTTGAGCACACTCAGTGCTCAGATGACAAGGATCGGTTACTTGCGCTGCTAAACACTGCGGAGGATGTGTCTTTAATTGCAGAGAGCATGTCGCCTGAGAATTCATCATCAGCAGAGCTGGATTTCAGCGGAACCGACGATAGTTACAAAGCAATGTGCGCTGAGCACTTTGCATTTGAGGCGAGCTATGCTGGCTCAACAGAGGAGATGTACCGACGATTTGCAAAGCAGTGTCTGTGTCGGGAGTCTCCTGCAGCACTGGATATCCTACACTGTGCCGGTGCCTTTCGCGCTAGCAATTCCACTGGCTTACCCACTTGGGTGCCGGACTGGAGGAGCCCTTCAAGCTTTCGCCCTCTACTCAACGTTCCCTTCTTTGCGGCAGGCTTGTGTGCGCCTCTGGGAACGAAGGAGACGGTTCGGACGTACAGAAACGTCAAATACCATAACTATGTGGAGGACTTGGGCCAAAAGATCACTGCCGAGGAGAATCATATGACATTCATTGGTGCTAAGGTTGAGGTCATTCATGAAGTTTGTAACCAAGCTCCGGCAACGGCGGACGTTCCCCGGTTTGCAGAACTGCTCCCCTCTTGGAAAGAATTCCTCAGCGCTCGCGCTGATCCTGATCCCTACGCTCAGTATGGCGAAGGCTGGACTGAGCAAGACGCTAATACGGTAATGCCATTGACACTTGTTGCCTCAGGAGGTCACTTAGAGCTGTTCGGATGCCGTACCACTGCCAATGAGGTCGACAGCAAGCCATGGAAGCAGGTCAGCAATATTGACGAGCTCCTTGAGCACTACGAAGAAGCTCTCCACGAATCAACACTGTCTCGGCTCGCGCAAACCAGTCTGTCTATTAATGAGAGCGGATTAGGCGAAAAAGCTGTTGAGTATCTGAAGCTGGTATTTACGACAATGCGTGGCCGAAACTGTTTCAAAACGATCGGGGGCCTTGTAGGGCTGGGTCCAATGGACGTTGAGCCTGGTGACTCTATCGTGATTCCGGTTGGTACTCGCACGCCATTCGTGTTTCAAAAGCGAGGTTCACACGAAATCTGGCGGCTTCTTGGTGATTGCTACCTCCATGGTGTTATGAATGCCAATTGGTTAGATTCCGGAGAGTTTGAAAGGTTGCATTTCACGATAGCATGAGTAGCGCTGCGCAATAAAGTTGCATCGGAGCTGAGCCAGCTCCGTATCGCTGGGAGTCGATCAAGAAAGCTCAAGTGTGCCGGGACGGGGCTCGCTATATACATAATGCAGCAGAGTGGGCATGCTCAATGCACCGATTTCAAATCAATACTGAAAATACAACCATTCCTGCATACTTCAAAGCTCTTACTAGAGTTCTAGACAAGTATAGGTAGTATATGCACTGTGACGCGACTTCTGTGCGGTTTTAGACGCAAGACAATATCGAGGGCGGGGCGCAGCATCACACCTCTATATAAAACGTTTCTGCCCAGTGAGCGGGGTTTTCAGTTGTGCCAGTTTCCTATGAGCTCTGATCCCAGACCAAGGTCGGGATTGTATCATGTATCCTACAGCAGTGCTTTTTGCGGTGGGGTATCTATTTACCGAAGGGTTGTCACAAGCACCAACGCAAGGTAAGTCCAATTGATTGCCATCCTGGAGCATCTCTGATTGACGAGGAGTCAGGCTGTACTGGAAACACAACAATATCTACAAGCCAACAAATGACCGCCATAGTAAAGTGCATTACCTACACAGGAAATGTCGTCGCTGCACTTCCAACATCCGGCTTTTCTGGGGCCTCTGGAGGTGATGCCAGCTCTGCCACACATGCGACAGCCGTGAATTTCAACGGCCTCGAAAAGATAACGGGTGGTATCGAAGTGCGTGACTGGTCGGCTCTAGATGATCTTTCAAGTGACTCTCTACGCGAAGCCGACAGCATAACGATCAAATCGCCATTCCTCCAGAAGTTCCGTATGCCCCACCTCCAATATACCAGGCTTCTAGAGTTCACAGGTACCGAGGTGTTTCAACCGGAGTTAAATGGCAGCCTCAAGGTATCACAGCTCGTCATTCGAGGTGGTTTCAGTGGATCTTTCATATACCCAGCCCAGAAAGTGGAAAACTTCACACTCGCTGCCAACGGGCCTGCCAAATTCATCGTCAAAATGAAAAAGGCTGGCAGTATCAACCTTGCGGACCACGATTATCATAAGACCTCAGATGTCTTCTTCCCTGACTTAACCGCTGCAAGCAGCGTAAATTGCACTTACTGCTTCGACGCGTCTTTCCCGCTGCTTCAAACTGTTGATGGCCCAATTCTACTACAACACAGCCGAATGTCAGCCGCTTTTCCGAACCTGACTCATGTTGGTGATGAAATCACGATTCGCGACTCCGCAATCGATACTCTCGCATTCCCACTGCTAGAGCGCGCGGGTGGATTGAAGATATCCAATCTCACGGGAGTGAAAGAGATAACGGATACGAGTTTTCCCTACCTGCGTAGTATCGATGGTGAGATAAGCGTCGCTGGAAACTTCGATAAGTATGCCCATCGCTTGTTAACCTGCACAACGAGCATCCTTTGATGGCTTCGCTATTTTCCTTTGGAACTAACATACTCCTGAAAAGAGTTGAACTATCCAATCTAACATCGGTGAACGCCGTCTCCCTGCAATCCACTTCAGACAACATGAACTGCTCCACCTTCGACAGCCTGCACCGCTCGAACAAGATCAAAGGCCCCTACACCTGCACCGGTACGCATCCCGCTCAACAGCGCGGTCTCTCTCAAGGAGTAAAAGCCGGAATAGGCACTAGATCTGCTATTGCCGTAATAACCCTGCTGCTCGCCACCACCATTTTCTACAGAATGCGACGGAGGAAAGCAGTAGAGCCGGCGAAGCAGGACGAGGATGGATTCAGGAAGCCGGAGATCGATGGCAATGGGAAAACGTACGCGGAGATGTGTGGAGATGGTAAGGTGTTCGAGGTGGGAGAGCGCGGTATGATAGCGGCGGAAATGTCGAGCGGTAAGCACGCACATGAGTTGCCGGGGGTGCTGGTGTTGGAAGGCGTGCATGAGATGCCAGAGGGCCATGGGGTGAGTGAGGTGCAAGGAGATGGAGCAAAAAGCGTGTGAAACTAAATATTCATAAGCACATTGTTTGAATCAATGGGTTGAGTTTGCCATGGATTGATTTCGGAGCTAACTAACTATCTATTGATTGTTATTTCGGGTTTATTGCCTTGCCTTGAGCTTCGTTTCAGACCCGGAGTCTCTAGTCCTCCGTTTATTACTACGATCTCCCCTCTCAATCTTCCATGTAAGTTTGAATATCCCGAACAGGCTGTACAATGGATGTATGTATTGGGGATGTAGAATGCACTAACATACAGTATTGTACAGCTCGCACTCGGTTTCCGGGTCCGTTCCGGATGCGGCGCCGGAGGGTGTTGATGGGTCGTGCTCAGGGGTGGGGACGCCATCGGGGCTCCAGCGCGACGTTCGACAATACACGGGCAGAGTTGGCATACCAATGGATCAGACCTACACAATCCAGGGATTTGGCTGATTCAGCCAATATCCACTTGTTTTTAAACCAATCGCCGTTTTTTCACCATCCTACTGGATTCGTACATAATATTGGTCACGAGGAAAATACGATGTGGCTGGACATGAGAAGTATTGAAACCCTGGACACTAATGCCCAGGTGGGGTCACAGCCAGTGTCCTGCTTTCCCAAAGTATTTGTAATCACTAAAAGAAAGCACCGAGAGGGTTTGACAAAGTGACTGCATGGGGCCCGCCAAAGAAAGTCGTAGCCGAGGGAATAAGCAATATAAATGTCAGAGGCAACTGCTTGGTAAACATCGTGACAGGCGACCAGGTTAAGCGACTGAACTGTTTCCGGCGCTTTCAGCTGTTGTATAACTGGCCATGTTGGCCATGCATATATTGATGATGTGGTCATTTCAGCTATGCGGTGAGACTGGAAGTTGGCCAATCATTAGAGACTCGTCTTGTTATACGAACACTGCAGACTTGGCTCGCCAATTTTCTATTTAATCAAGATAAAGGGCTTTTCTTTTTCAACCCTCGAGTATGATTCAGTATGACTATCGCGACGTCATAATTCTTGGAAATTCTATGCTGACACGATAACACCCCAATTGCTCGTCTTTGTGTGATTGACCACGTCATGGCCAACAATTCTTGGGTAGAGAATGACACAACGAGAGAGCGAAGAGAACAGTCCGAGATGAAGGACACTGCTCCTAAGAGTATAAAGAAAGACAGATCAAGAGAACTAGGGTTAGAGCTGTGCGACATCTGCAGAAAAATCAACTGGCATCCAATATTACTTGACTGTTGTCCCGACGAGCAAGCGGGGGGCAGATCCACCTATCGATGGGCAGATATTCCCACATTCCGCCAGATGGAGGCGCAACAACATCATTGTTCCTTCTGCAGGCTCTGCAGTGCCGCCCGGCGAGCGCGAACCTCGTTGCAGGAGCCGCTTTTAGACGACGAAGCGCTACAATTGGTCTATTACGTTGGCAATTTAGAACACGGGAATAATGTGCAATGGTCTTCAAAAGATGATTACGATAGTATCAGGCGGAAAAACATAAAGCGCATGGATGCAATGGGGTTCCGGCTATTTATCATCCACGCCGGATTCGGACTAGAGACTATCCATGTCAACATGCAGTACGCCCCCGACCCCATCTTCCAAATCATGCCCGCTGCAGAAGATGTGCCGCCTCATAGGAGGAAACGCTCTGGGCAACGTGTCCCCGCCAGCGCAGCAGATCCTACACTTTTCCAGCGATGGCTAGGAAATTGCAAGGTTCAGCATGGGACAACGTGCAATGCCGCCTACTATGAAACATACGACAAATCTCAGTGGTCGCAGCTATTCACTCAGCTGGGCTTGCAGTTCCGCTTCCGGGTGATCGACGTGGTAGATGGAAAGGTGATATTTGCTCCTCGCGGCTGTAGCTACGTCGCTCTTTCATACGTATGGGGTAACCAGCCAGGCAATGTCCGTGCAAGCAAAACTCATATGAAGAATACGGCTGATGGCGAATCTTATCTTGAAATTCCCGGCGAGGGTGTTCCACAGACTGTAAGAGATGCTATTAGTGTGACTAAGATGTTAGGGGAAAGATTTCTCTGGGTTGACGCTCTTTGTATTGTCCAAGATGACTGGGAGGAGCTTAGGGAAACGATCGGAGCCATGGATGTCATCTATGCAGCAGCGACACTCACGATCGTAGCGGCATCAGGCACCGACTCGAGTTCAGGTCTTTCACGAGCATTCCCGTCTTCTCACCGAACAGAGCAATGTGACGGTACAAGAGCACGAACGCGGTCGAGTGCAGCTTGGGCAAAATGATTGTTTACGAGGAGAGGAAGAGATTCCTAAGGAAAACTCTGACTTAAGCTATTTGCA
>KZ805602.1:0-43170 GCA_003073855.1 Periconia macrospinosa
CACTTAGAGCAGTAGATAATCTTCCGGCCTTTCCCATCGAGCTTCGGCTCATTATCGTTCGGTGGGCGGGAGTATTGATGGATTGGGGACCTTAAACTCTTGTCTTTTTGTGTGCTGGAGGACTCAATTGAGTCAAGAGTGTCTGTAAGAAGAGAGGAATCAGCTTCTGAAGCCATAATTGTTTAGATGTTGTAGCTTTAATTCTTTGCTCTATTTGTGGGGTGCGCCAAGAAATTATTGAAATTATTGAAATAAGCGAGTGATAAGCCGATAACGATTATCGATTGATCTTATCATGATAAGATTTATTACTGGGAACACTGATGCAAGGAAATGATTGAATTGTTGTTGTGCTGTATTTCTTTACATTGAAAGGCAAGACCTTTTATATGTTCCTATGCATTGTTCTTCGCGCGAAAGCCGTCAAAATTTCTAAGCATATGACTAGAGCCACGCAGGCTGACAAAATTACATATCTCGGCTTTGGATACAAGATGTCATTTTACATTCGTCACTTGGTGAGACTTTAGTGTATGTACTTAAGAGGCGTAAAGTGGCCTTGTTGGTCTGTAAGGCGAGTAAATGGAGACTGTATGTCGCTTGGACTACTCAATAGGTATTTTTCGCTTCGGTCTCCGTGAGTAATATTTACGCCCTGCGGAATTCACGCCCTCTGGAATTTACGCCCTGTGGAGTTTACGCCGTAATACGTAAGCTTTGTTAAATAAGTCTGACCCCAGATTTTTATCAAATGTGCGCGTTAGGCTAACTAGTCGTGGGGGCCGATAAAATTTTACGGCGAAAAGGTACAAAGAAAGACAAAAACAAGTCTGGCAACTAGAGCCTGCAATATCATGTAGTAGTTGCGTTGCAAGTAAATATTTGACAGTTTCTCATTCGTGTATTTAGCACCTCGAAAACATTCTGTCTTAAACCTGTCTTGGGTGCCCCCGTCCTACTCCTTAGTGGCATCTATCTACTCCCACATTATCCCCGCTTAGTAGCCTCTCACCTGCACGGTCCTTAATCCGCAGTTACACTTTTTCTCACCCTCCCTGTACGTAACCGTGCCGCCGGCGGACGTTCTTGGTGTTGTAAAAGTACTGGTTCGTGCCGTGACTGGGAAGATGGCCCTTACGGGCGCAATCAGTTACCGCAAGTTCGCATACTTTAGTTTTATTTTGAACTTCTTCGATTCGCTGCACACTCTGGCTATCTAGCAGCAATCTTAAGCAGGCATGTTGTCGTTCGAAGATGCTGCTTCACTCGTGGGGATGAATAAGGCTGATAGCTTTGCGATATTGTCTTGTTGTAAGTTATCCGTGGACCGGCCGAAGTGATCCTCGTCCGAGTGGGAGATGATGACACCGATAAGCTTATCGTTCAGCGGCAGGATATCACTGCAGGCTGACAAGAGGCAACGATTATACTGAGTCACCGCCGTCCAATATGAGCTGTCATTGGAGGCTGACACCGTTGACATCTGTCTCGAGGATCATGGAATCGCCACGGCCTTAGTACACTTCGTGGAGAATTGGAGTGCGCATAATTGGAGGGAAAATTCGATTGAGCTGCAATGTCGAGGTCATAACACCACAACTGTACACCTGTATTCCTGATGAAAAATATGAGAGTCAGGTGACTATCACAAGGATTGATAAGATCTCTCACGGTATCAACACAAGGCCCGAAACGTCTATGGCGAGGAGCGTACACACAGGTAAATTAGGAGTCACGTGATTGAGTTGATGAAAAATTAGGTACATATAAATGTCGTCCCCAGAGTAGTCAAATCACTGGCGGTATCAAAACAGTAATAACACAAAGAAAAAAGGCTCTCTATATCCTTGATGCTTAACAAAGAGGTCGCCTCCAAGTATTTCGCCCGATCCTTTCAATTCCGTGGTCTGGTTGATTCTTCTTGCAGCCATTAAATTAATGGGAATCTATCGCGAGCTGGTGCTGGCAATGGACATGAATCATTGGCTCTAGACATTAAAAATGGGTGCATTGCGCAAGGTGCGCACCAGAAGCTCATGTCATGAATTTGCTCAGTGCTGGATCATATCTGCATGCTCTCGATGCGAGAGATCCCGACCAGCTCGATCTCGCAAGAGGTCACCTATGTGGACTAGCTTCACCCGTATTTTCGCTACACCTGGCTGCTGGCATTTCACGTGGTGCTCAATAAATCCTCCATCATCTGCATTGAGCCAACTTGAGACGTTGGGAAGTTCCACGGGCTGAAATAGCGAAAGCGATCTTCGTAATTATCCCAAAACGCGTTGGTTGGCGTGAGAATTGCCTTTTTGGCTTTAACGATGATCGCGATCCGCGCTTATTAGCTATGTATACAGACATTGCAGGGCACATCATGGCTAGCTGAAGAGTGAGTGGGATTTCGCTTACTAGCCGAAGTGGATGAATCCCCTAAAGGAGCATACGGTGTGCATTCTGCTTGAATACGAATCCATCAGAGCGCAGACAAGTTTTGTCGGCCAATCGTTTTTGCATCTTCTTACAATATCAACCAAGCTTCAAAACTTTCTGCGTCTCATCACATCTCAACCCACTGCCGAACCTAGAATTTGAACAGGCATAGCATTTCGGCTTCGGGTCTAGACTCGGTAAAACGCGTTGGTGGCCACATGTTGAAGCAAATGGCACATACATCAGCATTGAAGCTACGGCGTTTCTCAGCCTATTCAACTAGCATTGCAGTGATAGAATTAGACCAAGGAAAGCCATGTGGCGAGCTGGCATGGACACCAATCAAACTTCGGCTCGATCCGCATGCGTGGGGGCCGTGCCGTCCCATAGCAAGGCCAGACCGTCTATAACCGTACGTACAACGCTTAAGCTTGCCACGTGCGGGGCAGCCAGCTACAGTATGTATCCACGATCTGGGAAGATGCAAAATTATTGGTCGAACAATTCATTATTGCACGGTGGCCAATTGGTATTTCAAACACCCAATCCCACGGGTTGGTACGAGCGTCGAGCGGCACCGCCTCTCCATTACTGTCTATGAAAGAGGTGGCGAATACTATCCAGATATCCTTGTCTGCCGATCCCACGTCAAGATAGACGTGGAAAGGGAGTCTGGCTGGAGGTTTTGTATCCCCACCACCGCTGCTCCCACCGCCCTCTTGAAACGCATAGCGCAAGGTGCCGAGGCAAAATCCATATCGGAAAGGGACTTGTTCGCGTGTTACCGTTTGCATCTCGACAATGTAGGGGTGAGACTTCTGAGGATTATCAAGATGGTTCCCCTCGTTCAGACCGACAATCTCCGGCTGTAGAAAATACAAGACGCCGTTGTCCTGACCCAGATAGATGGGGGAACCAGCCTGGCTGTGTCCTTGAGAAAAGAGTGTGCTGTAGAGCTTGTCCATCTGCTCCATTGACGACCAGTCCTCCACGGATTGCAACGCTTGCCTATATTTGGCTGAGTCAATGGGCTCTTTCGCCATAAGGTCGGCCGTTTGCATTTCGATGATGCGTAAGCCTGCATACCATGCTAGGAATTTGGTTCTCTCTTCGTCTTTGGCTGGTCGCGGGAAGGCGAGGTCAAGTGCTGCCTCATAAGCAGTGTCTGCTTTTCTGTCAGCCAGAGTTTACAAAGAAAAAGAATGGAACATGCCTTGGCCAGACGGAACTGCCCTCAGCGCAGCAGCAGCCGCGAGCCATTCCTGGGGTACGACGGGTACGGGGACTGGCGGATTTGGGATTGCCATTTTTTTCGACAGGCCAAGTCACTTCGTACGAATAGTCGAGAGTCGCGATAGGTGAAATGGCAGGTTTTTGTGTGCATAAAAGGTTACAGGTGAGGAGCTATGTAGTTGTCGACCTGAGGTGGTAACACTATATCGCGAGAACAGCAGTGTCTAAAAACGCCGCCCGACGTGGTGTCTTGGTAACAAATAACTCATTGCCCGGGTTATAACATAGGTTCTCTCATTGACAGCAGACGGATGGATGTTTGGTTCAGCTAGGCAATGCCGGCCCGATCATCGGGGTGGACTTTCGCCGCATCGAACGCCACCCAAGCCCTCCAGCCGGTGATAGCCGCCACAGAATTCGCACGGGAGTACTGCATGAGTATTGCATGTAGTGCATGATACCTTGATGCAGCCACAGAGCTAGTTTGAGCTGAGACCTACAGGGGGAAACGTCTCGGTTAGATGTTCTGCCCTTGGAATTGTGGACGTGGAGGAAGCTCAACATGGACATGATCCAGTTACGCCTGTGAACCCAGTTGGTGTCTCTAGACATCCTGAAAATTGCCTGCATGCCCCAAAAGCCTTGGTCCCGGCTATAATTGCTCCCATACTCTCTGAATAACAGCGAGGGAATGCAATAACTCAGCTTTACTCTCTACATATTTCACACTCTGTTGCCAGACATCCCCAGGCTGCCCACCTCTACAAAACTGTGACTATGGCGGAAACCCACGATCATTATCGCTATTGTTTAATCTCGGATTACTCTCAATGTTGGTCTGGAGCCTATGCAGACTCAAAATCTCCAACCGATAAGGATCTCAAAATCAAGACTGCTCTTGCGGCTTTGTCCAATTATTCATGGATAGCCGCCGATCTGGGAGGCTGTGATCAGGTGCCAGAGACTTCTGAGGTCCGCCAGGATTTGTCTCTCTGGCTAGTCTATTACTACAAGGCCTTCGACGAACTGGCTACGACCGCGGAAACCAAAGCGAATCAGCTACCCAACAACGATACTAGCATATCAAAGTCAGATATCGCATCACTCCGGGAGAATCTACGTTTCATGAAAGACATGTTGACATATGCTATTCCCGAGGTCGAAAAAATCAATATCGAGCGAAAGCCCAACAACACCATGAAGGTCCCACGAGCGCAGCCAATGGAACTACTTGCGCAGTGCATAATTGAAAACGTCGGCGCCGCAAACATAGCAAATCTCGGGCATTTCAAAGCGGCCATGAGCGAAACGTTCATTGTCAGACAGCAACATGTTTGTCCCGATGGCTACGAACTTTATGTGTCGGGGTTGCCCAAAGTTCTCTTCTTATGTCTCACACACGGCAATGCAAAATGTAGTGCTGACTTCTGGAGAGACGGAGCTGAACCGCATCGCCGAGCACTTCTCAAGGCACGAAAAGAGCGTTTCAGACTGGAGCATGAAGTGGAAGAAGACACGACTCTGTTCAATGCCGGTCGGATGATATATGCACGCTTTGACGCTATCAAGAAGTGGCAGAAAGAGAAAGGCATCAACTTAGATAAAGGCCTTCTTACCCCTGCCCAGTACAATCAGGTGGTGCGTTGGATGTACACGAACTCGGAACAGGAGCTGGACGTAAAGGCGCCTGGTCTAGAGCTTACATTTGGCTGTGATCATCGCAACGAAGTGGGCCGGCCATTTGCCGGTTGCGGGCGCAAGATGATGAATGAGATGAGCCGTTGCTGGAAATGCCGTTTTTTGTACCACTACAACATTCCACGACCCGGAGACGCAAACACCACAGGTCTAATTGCTGAAGAACCTACCCAGACAGATTTTACTACAAATCACGGGCTGGCCTGTGCGGAAGATCTCGCCCATCATCGCTGCTGGAACTGGAATTACAATCTCCATCCACTTGCGCCCACAAACCCTCAGGTCATAAACCTCCAATCCTTTCCCTATCCACAGGTACAGTAGAACATGTAACATAGCAAAACTGCGATAGGGCCCTAGTAATAGCTTTTCTGAAATGAGAACGCTCTGCGGAATGTTATCAATCTTGAATATTTCTTTTTTGTTACTGTGAAATGATCAACTGGCTTCTAGATCTAGATTGCCAACTAACTTCGCTGTCACTTCTGTTCAACGGAATGCGAGTGAGCTTCAAACTTTGTGACATGTGTAATATTCCTCAACTGAAAGGACCGTGTTCTGGCCTTCTTCTCGTCTACCCACGTCGCTCTTGAATCCTGAACTGAAACTCCCAAATTCACGATGAGCAGTGCATGGACTCAAAAATTTTCTCAGGATGCCGGCCATAGTGGCTGCTTGTCATAGTGTATCCTTTCCCAGATCTCGGTTCTTCACCGCCATCTTCCCCGCGGTTGCAATTCAACCCCTTCACGCTAATTGCCGAGCACTGGAGGCAGAAATCGACGTCCCAGAGGAGACGAGTCACGATCGGAAGGAATCAGGACTCTAGGTCGCACAGATTGATTCGGGAATAAACAATAGAAGTTTGTTTTCCAAAACCAGAAAGTGAATCTGTACATGCGAGAGTGCCTTAGCCTGATTGGAGATGGTTATCGAAGCATCTGTTTTGCATGCATTTCCAGCGATTCATGTCCACTACTTTTTTCCCATTGAATAGGTGCACGGCCACGCAGTGCTGCAACCCACGTGTCCAATCACGGGGTCTAGATGCAGATAGATGTATTGAGCCAGCCAGCCTGGTCAAAATGTTGTTACTCCGGCAGATCTACATTACCTGCTCAGCTAGCCACCTCAGGTCTGAATTGTTAGTTCTTTGCGTAAATCTCGTTTAGCAGATCTGCAAGCCTTCAGCGAGGGCGAGGCTGTCTCAAAATGCATCGCTTAGGCTACAGTGCATGGGCCTCGAAACGCACTCTAGCTTGATTTGCTCGGTACTCCTAGAATTCCCCACAGAATGCCTGTAGCTTCCCAGTCCCGGAATCACCAGATGCCAATAAGCAACGCAAGGCTCTGTAACTTCATCTTGTATTTTGTAAAGCCTCGATGTGGCGGGCTGAATGGTAGGTAGTCCCAACTCCGCTAATCGGAGTGTCCGAACGATTCGCTTAGAACATCTCAAAGCGGATGAAACTGTTCCTCACAATGGAGGCATCAGTGGGTCTTTTTGGCTTCTAGACCTGGAATTTTTGAATTTCATGGATGAGGGGGTTCTGAGACTGCGGGCTTCCAGTACCAGAACGCAAGTGAAGCACTATGCTCAACCTCGCGTCCACGCATCCGGCATGGACAGCCCAGTGTATTTAAAGATTGGACCATCACCTCCAATCTATCCTCACCAGCAGCATTTGCAATCGTATCGAAGTGATCAAGCCTCTCAAAAACCCTTCTTTTGAACATCACACTACTTTTGCCCCATCGATCGAGACAACATGCCTACCACCTACACCATCAAGCTCAAGAATAAGTCTGGCATGGACCATGACTACTTCCTTTTCGTTGAGGCTCCTATTGTCAAATCTGGCTCCAAAGTCTATCAAAACGTCTACATTTCCTCGCCCAGTGTAGCCGACGGGTCAGGTACTGCGACCTTCACCTGCTTCGCCGAGTACTACGCCATCTGTGGTACCAGCCCCAACAAGGCGCTGGGCTCCAAAGTTACCGTCAGCACTGCCGACTCTTCTGCTGTGCAAGTCTGCCAGGGGCCGACCAAACTTGGCACTCACGTCATCATGAGTGGAGGCCTCAAGCCCGATGGATCCGGGGGCACCTCTGCTAAACTTCTCCGCTCATCACAAAAGGTTGACTGCTCTGAGGCCGGAGCATACCAGATTGACTGCATCGATTTTCTAGCCAACAACGGATGTAAGTTTGAGTTTCAATTGAGGAGGGCTCGCGCGCAAGCAATACTAACGATCTCTTAGCCAACCAGTTTATTGGGCTTGGAGCTCAGGATCCAAATGACCCTTCCAACATTGTTCCCATCGCAGTATTCGACGCGATTCCCGGGACCCAGAACTACGTCCAGCCTCATGCCACCTTCTACATCTCCTGGGGTACCTTTACCGCAGGACAGATCATCGACGTCACCACCGTGGCCACGCCTGTCAAGATTGACTTTACCGGAAAAAACAACCCCAATGCCACTGTTGTTCACAACAACGACGGAACCTGGACCCTGACTCAGTAGGCAATAGATCAACTTCATAGCTTTGGGTGCGCTGTACAAGAGCATGGAACAGGAAAAGACTAGGCTGTTACGTAGCTACTATTCAATCGATCGGTTTACTTCCTTGCTCTGTTGAATGTTCTGCTAGAACATATTGTGACCCATGCGAATTACTCAATGCCCTTTTTTTTCACTGTATGATGAAAACCTATTTGATTCCATCCATCTAGAGCTGGACTCCATGCCATGAGTTTTGTTGAATCACGACTGTTCAACCTCGTTATTTTCACCAACGCGATAATAGCACATACCACAATTATGATTCACTGATTATGCCGCATTTCTCATCTATAGAAGCTAGGAATGAAAAACCAGTTATTAAGAGACACATTGATAATCATATCTAAGGCGGATGAAAAGGTTATGAAAAATTCCAGTGTATTGAACCTTGTTCGCCAGTTATGGGGATCAAACCAAAGTCCTTGCTACGCCTCTCCATATTCTACCTCGAACTGGTTCGGCCCCGGGCCATGATACACCGATGCATTGGAAGTACCATCGCTCTCAAAAATGATGGGGTCACTCTTCATAAGTGTACTGATGTCTACGATTTGCCCGGTGCTAATCTCGCCTTTCGATTCCCAAAAGGCCACGATCCATCCCCGTGGCCTATGGAGGGTGTAGATATTTCCTGGAACCGCTTGACAGATCACCAGAGGAACCTTTCTCCTCTTGTCTTTTGGACTCTGCATCGCGTAACCTATGAAGATAGGATCTACGGGTTGATCAGAAAACCTTCGAAATCCTAGGGATGAAGAATTTGCGCCGCAGCTGATGGCAGTAAATGTCCAGAAGAACCGTATACATACCGATTTTCGGTCCTAGTTTGAAAGTCGTGGGTGCCTCGATCTGCCACGTATCTTCAGGTGTGATAAATTTGGTCGCAGTCGTGTGAAAAGTGGGAGCGGACGATGAATCTGGTGCTACTTGCAGAAGCAAGCGTGACCCCTCGAGCGACTGGCCGGCAAGCTGCACACTTACGGAGTCCTGTGAGTTCACAATGGCCTCAGCTTTCAAACCATCATTCGCTGTTCCGCAAATTGCTTCGATCGCACCAGGAAGGGAGAATGTTGTGCTCGCATTCTCGGACCGGAGTATTTGCGACTTTTGGTACACACAAGTATAAAAAGGGACTCCATTGGAATTATTGTCGTCGGGAAGCACGTATGGTAGTAGGCCGTAGAATCCTTCCTTGGAAGTCCCGTGGTAGACGCTGATTGTGCGTTTTCGGGCTGGCTTGCTCGTGTTGAAATCTGCGAGAGGCGATGCAAAGAATGCCAGCTGTGCCATGAGCGCATCTGGCGTAGGAGCGGAATCGGGGCCCTTGGACATTTTGGCTGCGATAATGCGCTGGATTCGGTTCGCGACACGGGTGTCATGGAAGGAGCCCAGGCAGGGTAAGCTCAGAACTTTGGGTAATGTGTTCAACCACCTGGCGGCAGGGGTAGGTTTTATAGGTAGTATATAACAGAACTTTAGGGGGACAGGCGCGGCGCGTGGTGACGCCACACCGCTAATGCCTGTCGGCTACGATCGTGCAATCCGACGCTTAGTCCCTCCAACGACCAATCGTCCCTAAAAGCGATCCCCAACCATTGAACGTATAAACATTCAACTACCAACTCCACCGCTTTTAGACCAGTCAAAAATATTCCAGAATTCTCCTAATTGTTCGCGACTAGTCAACCTCCAAGAAGAAACATGCCACAAAGTTCTCTGGAAATGGCCGTGTTGTTCTGCTCGCTGAATCCTGATCTGACGGATCTGATGAATGGATGTCCATCAAGCAACAAGATACTTAGTCGGTAAAAACAAAGGAGAGTTCAGTTGGTTGTTAAAATGGATGGAATATGGTATTTGAGAAACTGTGATGGTGGCGTGGAACTACATCATCTCGATCAACCACCTTCTCCCCTTTGTCTTTGAGGGTCTACGCCGAGACGATCATGACAGTATTGACGTTATGTAATCAGACGGGCATATGGCTTGCATCCTATGTTATAGTTTTCCTCGGTGGATATTGATGCAATATCTGTGTCCCGTTTCATTAGACCAGGAGTAACCAATCAGCTTAAACTCCTCAAAAGCTATAGATCTTGGCAATCTTTGAATTACCTCACACGACGAAGGTGAACATCAACTTGGGAGAATCGATAAATACCATAAATCATTGTCAACTCTCCACTTTTGCTAATACATATCTTTCCCTCCGCCTCGCTCGCAATAACAGATCATGGCCTCGGCTAGGGTCAACAATCCCAAGACAAAATACAAATGTCCATCCAACACACTGATACTGACCTCGTTAAAAACAATGCTGTGAATATCATGACCTCATTTTGCACTAAAATATATCCCATACAGTAAGATATGCCTCCACCAAAGGGCCTGAAACTCTGACTGTTTACAAGACTTGGGGTTCGGAGAAAACGAGTGACATTGAATGAGTTCGAATCAGAAATGACTCCTGTGATTTTTTTTAAATCCCTGTCTTGGTGGATCCAACGCCCATCATGTTGTTCTTTCATTCCGGAAATATCGTGAGAGTGGTGGCGATCCCATATTCATGCCCAGAATTAGAAGGGCCCTCCTATTCTAGCTCAAGCAGTGATGCCAGACAGTCAGTAAATCTTCTCTTGTGCATTTTTACTCTCGTTTTCCGGGTTCTCAGAGTTTTCACCGCTGTGGTCAAGAGGGCTACGCCGGTCCACCAGCATCCACCAGCCCGACATCGGTTGCACCGTAGTCTCAAGTTCCGTAAGTGTCATTCCTACTATTCCGGCGATCATCGTTGTTTTGTATTTCTCCATTGTCAGGAAATCCTCAACTAGAATGGGAACCGAGACAAAGGCATTGCGCTGCGATTCGGGATTGAGCATGGGATATCTGACCCCATCCATTGTTAATGGTTTCCTTTCTTCCAACTTCGGTCCAGACCATTTGCCTCCCAAGTCATCATCTGAGTACCCTTTTATTCTCTTTCCCTTTTCATCCCAAAAGGAAAAGGCGGTGATCCAACCGGAGAGCGTAGCGATACCTCCAGAACCATCCCAACCAGCCTTGTAACATGCCTGCAACCAAAAGTTTTTGGTTTCTGTAGAATCTGGATGATCGAAACTTTGCACCATCCGTCGTAGGATTGTGAGCAACAGGCGGCTCCATTCCTCCGTTTCAGGTCCATACCGTGGAAGCCTCTGGGCCTTGTCTACCAATTTCTCCCAATCTTCTTTCTTTCCAAGGAGTGTGACAGAGGGAAAGCCACATCCGCACCTCAATACATACTCAAAGTAAGATTGGAGTGATCCTAACATGATCACAGACGCTACGGCCACGTCATTTGGAGTAGTTGTGGAAAAGCTTGGCATCATCCAGCTCTGAAGGTTTTCATCAATGACATGTTTTTGGACTTCTGTCGTCAAGGAATTTGCAACTTTCCCCATGTCTACTTCTGTGATATGCAATGGTCTAAAATCGAAGGCAACCTCCTTCTTGCCTTGGTGCTCCACGAAAAGGTGTCGGAGTTCTTCAGCATGCCCGTTGACATACATACTGAATTGCGCGAGGATCGCTGTCCAAATATCGTCCGGACGGAGTCTCAGATGAAGGTCCTGGTTGAATGCTCTGATGATACCGTCAAAGAGCCCATTGGAGTATGGTACAATGGTTGGGAATCCGTCGGAATCGTCAAAGGAAGACAGCAAAACTTCGCGATCCTCGACCCCGACCTTCTTATTCGTCTGCGTGTACCTTAACTGTTTAGGGGGCAAGTTAATTGTCCAAGTTTTGGATGAAGCTTGGAGCAATCCTGACGGCGACGTGACCGAATAATCACGATTGACACCGACGTTCTCGGGTGTTGGCCTGATGACCACCGGCATGGTTGAGAAGGCAAGGAAATTCAAGCAAAGCGAAGTAATGGATGGAAAGTTTGCTCCCGCTCACTTTTAGACCGTGGTAAGCGGCAGTCCAAAATGGAAACCTTATCCTTGTGTGTAGGTTAATGGCGGAATTAGAGAAATTGCATTTCAATTATCAACTTATGTGGGTGGGCGAGGGGGTATATATACACCCTGCCAAGGGGTTAAAGCACGGCCCAGCAAACAACAATCAATTAACCAAATATCAATCAGGCGACCGGGATCACAGAAGAAATAACTTTGGGTCACCGGAATTCTCGCAAGCGAGAGCTGAAAAACCGTTGCTGCCAGAGAGCGCCACATCACGACCTGGGCCAATCACACACTGATAATCGTGTAGTTGGATACAAACCCCGCTTCCTGTGTGGTGGGGACACCACAGTTTGAAACCTGACGTGCAAACCCCTCCAATCGACACCTTTCGTTGCATTCACCCAGCCTGAAAGTTGTCGGCAGCTGCCTTGGCTCTACAAATATTTAACAGGGCTTTTAACTAGGTAGTTACTCAGCCCCGCTTGTTGGTGTATCTAGCAATCGGAATAAAGAAAGGAACACAACAGTGACCACACCTTATCGACGTATTACGTAGGAATCCGAGGCACGATTTGGAGGATTGTTGTCAAAGGGATCAGGGTCAATAAATGCCCCAAATGTTTAGATGACCTGGAAATGATATAACTATATCCCTTATGAGAAGAAAACACCTAACACCTGGAACGAGTATGGATGTGAATTTGTGGGACATCTCCAAGAAACCGTTGCCTAACCGCCCCATTGCATGGTCGCTCGGTTGAATGATTACCTAGTTTTTCAATATGTGATTGCCTTGCTAGCTTCTCAGCCCGAGATGCTCACGCCAGTTTTCGAAACGACTCGCCCTTCATTTCTCTTCTTTCGTGAGGCTGAGGTGCCAGTGCACTGTTTTTTGAATCCCGTTCCCATTGCTAACTTGAGGCGCGTATCCTAGTCGACTCTTAGCCTTGGAGAGGTCAAAATATCGGTGGATAGTCATATATTTCATTTTAGCGAGTGTAGATCGTGGCTCCTTTCCGCCAAAGGTGAAGCAATAGTAGATGCACTCGGTGATAAAGACAATGACCTTCATGAGACTCTGTAGGATCACCCAAACAACGTCCTTCTTCGTCTAGAGGATAATTAGTGACCGACATTGGGCCGAACTTTGGCGTTCTTGTCTGTATTGCTTGAAATTTAGTAATAGCGGCCGCAGACGTGTCGAGAACATGTGCAACTTGATCTAGCCCATGTATCAACTCGTGACGCTCCAGGACAAACGTGACGCGGAACCAGACTAGGCACCACTCTCTATAGCTCGCTCAAGCCACCAGACCTTATGATAGAGGCGCAGCCCGAAGAGGTCAAGATCAGTGACAGAAAGAATTGTATTGTACAGTATAAGTTGTGTAAGAAGGAGAAAGAGCTAGTATACAGAAGAAGTAGTGGCCCTAGTGCTAAGACTTACGTGATACCGTTAGTAGCCTTCACCTTATAATCCGCTCCCAGCACCAGGGAATGCATTGAATAAGCTCGTATCGTATTTAACCAGCTGTGGGCAATTTAAGGTTGCAAAAATCGAACCCAAAGCTTCCGTCAACTTCTGAACAGCCGTTTGAGCTAGGTCGCCAAGAAGGCCGCCCCGGAGAATATCTGGGGAAGCTAGGTTCACAGCCTGGAACGCAAAGCAGGCAAGGTTGTTACCCTGAAGAAGGGTCTGAGCATTGAAGACTCCACCTATCGTTTAGAGGAACAAAGTTAGTAAAATTCGTGCAAACGTGTTTCAAAACGCCCGATCACGTGTCGTTTTGATCTACTGGGTACCCAGAATAACTCACCTGTAAGATCACCGACGTTCACACCAGTAAATGTGTTAGGCTTCCCTGTATTGCCACCGATTGCAATTACATAGGGAACCGTCGTGATCGCGTCAACGGCGTCGAGCATAAGTGAGAACAAGCTGTACTCATCACCAATAGGGCGTCGGTGCCACTACCACACTATTAGCTGGATGTCAAACTATTCAAATAGGCTACCTACATTTTCAGGAAACCTCTCACGTCCTTGTTTCCACTGGAAGTTTCCCGGTTCTCCAATGACGCCTTCAAATGACTTGAGAGTCTCTAGATCAAGGTAACCCTCCCCTGGACGCTCAGCAGACCAATTGCCAAAGAAGCGATAGGTAAAAGAGTACGCTGCCGCATTCACAGCTAAGTGTGTGAAGGGTCCAGCAAAGAAATGTCCGTTGGTTGCAATTGAGCGATTGAAGCCAGCACCTCGGAATTGGTTCATGACTGTAAGATCATACCCATTCGGACCCTTTGGCATAGCGACAAGTTGCTCAAACTGAGCGAGGTTAAGAGAAACCGGGTCTCCACTAAGGTCGGTTGGTTAGTTAGCCCTGATATGCTTGCAACAGCACTATCACGTACGTGTTGTAATCCGCTCTAGTAGGCGATGCATCACACTCAAAGCGATTGTGCGATGCACTCAAGCCTTGTCCTTCTCCAAGAAGTCCAAGCGAAGATGTTAAGCCACCTAGCAGACTACTCTTCGGTTTTCCGCCAATAGAGAAAGAGGTAATGTCGCCTGTCATGACACCAGAGTAGACTGACAAGAACGTGGCCAAGCCAAGACTCATTCCAAACACTGTGATCTAGTCAGATCTAGATCTAAATGATTTTTTAATCTTTACATTTTTACCTTCGTTAGCAGCCGTCGTTACCGCCAAGATTGAATCCACACCGGTTCGTGAGATGTAGCCATGATTGGCAAGGGTATTAAGCCCTGGGCAAGGTCCACGAATGTCATCAGGGCCTGGCGCTATCTGTTTGAAAGCAGTCAGTGGTTATAAAGATCCATGTGATATTATAACCGGACATACATATGCGTGCTCTCCAGTCGTGCTAATGCGCTGTGCATCAGCATCGAATGCACGCCTAGTGGGGCCGCGCTTTACTTCCACCTCGCGGGAGATCTTTGCTGCCAAAGCAGCATATTGTGCAAGCGTATCCTCACTGATCTCTCTCTTGATGGCAGGGAAGGCGAAGCATGCCAAGGGGAAAAGAGTCGCACTGCAGATTAAAGACACTCTCATAGTCGCGGTATGCTTTGGGAAGGAGTGACAGGTCGGTAGACAGCATATGTAACATTCAAACGATGCTATATATACCTCTTAGGGATAATCTTTCCGAAGATCGACACCTCCTCCCGATACCCTCCTACTGGCTCAATAGATTTTTGAGTGCCTCTCTTCAGCAGGGAGCATTTCTGAACTATAAAAGGCTCAAAGGTACCGTAGATTCTCAACCATAAGGAATACAGAAGTGGATCCCTTACTAACTAAAGATGGGGAAGCACCAATCTTCTACCGGTTAGATTTATGTAAAGAGGCTATTGTTGTTGTTGTTGTTTTCCCCTATTTACTACGTTCCTTACGTCAAGAATCTACGGAAGGTAGCCGCACCCAGACGTCAGGGCTGACATAGGGATCAGCAGCACGAAAAGTTACACACAAGAACGTCAAGATTGGGCGATGGCATTTTGGGCGGGTAATAAAACGCATGATCGTGTTAACTATGACATTGTAGTGCCTGGGCGGACAGCTTAGGGCGTGGCGGAGACTGCATGGTCAGTCAGACTTATCTCGGTAGCTCGAAATTGCAGCGTATGGAATTGTGCCCCCTGGTCCCTAAAATCATTCAAAACTTTGGCGTGGTTCATCCTGCGCCGTCAGTTCGCCGATAACCCACCTGTGCCATATGCTAATGGGTCTTAGCGTGACACTGAATCGGGTAGCAAAAATGTCGGGCGAGATCTTGACGTGCTACGGCGGGAACGAGTCCCCTTAGCTCGATCCCGAATGCAGGGACATGCTTGATAGTTGCGCACTCTAACAAAAATTTATTTCCCCTCAAATATGCTGGCATGGAACACGCCATCCGTCACAATCGCCACTCGAGCCGTCTTCCCAAAACCCACTAGTTCCTCCCTGTCATTGCATCTTCACGCAGTGCAGCCCGCAGGCCAGCGCCTCCCCCAAGCATCTTGCCGCATATACCGCTATATTAGCTTGTCTTTTACGCATTCTTGGTTGTGTTGTCGTTGATGCAAGACATTTTATGGGGTCAAAAAATCAAGGGACTAAGGTTTCACTTGTAGTGTCTTGCTCTGTTGTTTCTTGTTCAGTTCGGGAGCTCATGTATTCAATCTATAGCACCAATCTTCTACTTCAAGTACTCCTCCGATACTAATTATTGAGTATAGCTTTATCGGACGATGAATCTTCTGATACCACCACGGTGACTGGCCGCTCCCCACCAACATGACCCTGCGAATCTCCCGTCTGACCGTGCGTCGACTGTGTGTGCTTGGTGCCGGAAGTTCCCATTGGTCGCAGCTCCATGAATCGGTCATCCCCTAAGTCGTTACCTTCTACCTCAAACCTTGTAAACTGCTGTGTTGAGATTCTGAATGGATCTTTGGACCATTTCTTTCCACGTTGCTTGGACACTTTGAGTGTATTACCCGAGGATTTTGAGGAGTTCTCCGAGTTTTCCAGCGATGTGTAAGGCTTCTTTTTATTGGAGGATCCATATGAACGACTGTTTTGATAGCTTGACGATGCCTGGGTAAGGTTCTTGAACCCATTCATAACTTGTCGCATCAGGGCTTGTACTGTAGGCACCGCGGCACAAAAGTGACCAAGTGCGCTAGCAATGAAGGCGCTCATAGACGTGCCGACGGTAGTATAAGTCTGGTCGCTTTGATCAACGACACCTTTCAGGAACGGAACACGCGCGCCCGATACTCCAATAATACTGGAAGAAGTCAGTAAACTCCGCGCAAGCATGTGGAGGATTGCCAACTTACAGCAGTCCCAGACCGAAGAAAACGAGGAGTTGAATCTTTTTCGCCGTTGCCATCTGCAGCTGGAGGACGACTGGAACAGGGAGAGAAAACAGGATAATCTCTGCAATAATCTCATAGACGACTGTGAGTTTAAGTATAACAAGCCAGTCGAGGCATTTTGCTGTTTTTGCAGCTTCAAGATCCCATTGAGCTCGGACAGGATTACATCGGAAAGCTGCTGTGAGGAGAAGGGGAACAGTGAAGCAAGCTGAGAATGCCATAAAGGCATAGACAGCCCGCTTCAGCCACAGGTGCGGGAAAATTCGCAGATATAGGCATAAAATGCTGTACTTGATAAGTAACATCTCGGTTCCCCAAAGTATAGTGGCAATATAGGCTGTGAGCTAGTCAGTACGACACGCAACTTGTGTGTGCATTAGCTGGCTTACTCCATCGCCCAATCGTGAAGACACGGGCATATGTCAAGTCCCATATATGCTTTCCAACTCCCGCGTTGACGTTGAGCACGAAAAAAACACACAGTGGGATACACAAGGCCTTACATCCACAATGGTCAGTAGGAACGGACGAGGGCGGCTCCTGTATGCGAACTCACAGCTGATGTGAAATGAATCCAGTCATCCCACCAGAAGGGGTTGCCACCTAGCCAACGCGAGGCGAAGCGCATGGCAACTGCAATCACGGGTATTATGCCTGTTACGTATGCGGTAACCATCATTGAAGTTGTATAAGAATCGTGCGGTCGATTGCAGAGACTTGCTTGTGCTCGGAGTATGTCGGCAGGACTGTTAGTGGTATTGCAAACTGGTACTGTGATAGACTTACCGAATGTTTCATCGAATGTGCATTTTTCCATTAAGCATGGCTGCAAGATGGCGGTCGAATTCTTAGAATTGCACTGGCACTCGATATCTAAGAGGCTGCAACCGATAAGGGGTAAACCCTCTGCAATACATTCAAGCTGTGCTAGTTAGCTAAACGCATGCAATGCATCGAGGAAAATCTTACTCCGCATGGTGGAATTTGGCTTAATGCATCGGATGCAGTGTCTGGCGCTGCATTCACGGTAAACCTGAAAGCACTTGCAAACAGCGCGATTGAAACTGGGCGGTGCCAAAACATGACGGACGTGATTTGAGAAGGAGCTGAGGCAGGTACCAAAGGTTGTTTATTGACTTTGTGGCTCATTAATACCAAACCTATAGTTCCGGCTATTATCGACTACATCTTAGGCGTCTTTGCTAAACATCTACTAAGGAATCTATCGTATTCACTAACACCAGCCGTGCCGTTATGCATACAGGGGTGTCGCAGTCGGAACGCCGCATGTCAGGAGCTTAGTGTACTAACTAATTACTAATTGAAGTATTGTAGGTATTGAACGGAGGATAGAGGTCGATCTTTTCATTTGTTTAAACTAACAATTGATCTGAACCTCCCGTATGGGGCGTCCCGACGTGCGTCCCTTCTGTACGACTAAACATAGCGCACATTCAAAAGCTCGACTCGCGCATCGTCATGTCTGATTGGTCCAGGCACGCGACAAATCGGCCTTCGATGAGTTAATATGGGGTACAGGGTTTATGTAGATCATGTGTTGCCGATATGACCCGCAGCTTTGTCTCGTGGGAGAAAGGATAGAGCAGCCACTGCCCAAAAACAGTCGTGCAACGTTCCAATCGTTTGGGAAGCACTTTCTGGTGAACGTGCCATGCTGCAATACCTAGTTGAAGGCGTCAATCTTTGCGTGCCGGGCCGACCGCGGTAAATTGACCGTGACGATCGGATGCAGACTTCCGTTACGATAGATCCGGGGCCCGACATCCAATCAGTACATTTTCAATGTCGAAAACACCGGCTTGAACCCAGGAGTGAAGACCCCGACATCTATGCCATGGCGGGGAGACGCATCCGCTGAATCCCGCTATCACAGTAGCACCTTGCGCTTTTCGACTGGTGTCTAGACTGTCCCCCTTGAGCCAATTTTTCAACTTCCACATCCGACCCGACTCAGCCAACCCAGAATTGGTGAAAAATCTTTGACCCACAGATATTGCGCAAGAGTAAAAGCGATAAGCGCATGGCAACCTAGTGACGTCTTAGAAAGGGGCACCACACAACCCAGCGCCGCGTTTTACTTACTCGTCGGACAGCAGCTTCTGGAAGACTGTGTACCCGCCCACGGATGACAATTCGTGCGCATACCCAGTCACCTACCTGATCGAGTGCATCGCCAAGGTCTCGATGGGCAGCGAGGTTGGAACGAACGAGAAATGCAAGCCCTGGGGACAGGAGACTGAAGTCGCGTCACCGGGGGTCCCTGGACCCATACTAGCCGCCGCAACCAAACGGGGTCGGGAGGAGGAGAACGCTCGTGGCGAGGTTATCGATCAGGATCATCACGCCGAGGACACTCACGATCGCCACCGACATGATTTTCTGCTGCAATTTTGGAAATCTTGAACACTCTTGCTATCACTGATCCACCAGAGGGCCTTGGGTGCACCTACCTCTGTAAACCCCGGATAGCAGATGCTCGTACACGCAGAGAAAACTGTGCTTGCTACCGGTGGGTTCAAACAGAATTATAGCGGCTCTTTAACAAGGCAGTCTTGATGGAGCATGTTGAGTCGTTGGCCCTATAGCTGCCAGTTATGTTTAGTTCATCGAGGAAAATATGTATATATTGGATTGAGGGAGAATCCGAGACCGAACACTGTGAGGGATCAATAAAATTTTCATTCCTTTGCGATAAATTTTAATAAAGCCGACCCACTACCCAGGTATCCCTACCCAAACCAATATATTTGAGAACAAATAGAACCAAATAAGGCGGGACCAACTTGACTGCTAAAAGCTCAGAAAGAAGGATTGAAAAATGTATCTTCGGCGGCACTCGTGCAGGTCGGCAGTCCCGCTGACTTCCTACTTAGACTTAGAGATAGCTCAGATCCTTGTAGATATCATGTCTTGCTATGCCTTTTCGCGCAAAATTTAGACACCAAGAGCAAAAAATCCAGGTGACAAAGTACATATTCGCAGCACTGCAGCTTCTTACATCCGCCGTCATGTCGACTTTTATCAGTTTTGAGAAAGGCAAACCATTTTGCACATGAGTGAGTGCGTTAGATATATGTCACCTAGGTACATATGTATGTAGCATTAGTACACTAAAGTCTGCTGTGACAGCAATTTGTTAAGGTTTAGCTTGCTAGATTCCGACAAGCTTCTCAAAGTACATGACACTAGCTATGCTAACGGTGAGTATCGTAATAGCCGAGCCCATTAAGAAAGGCATTATTGATCTGACGCTTTCTGGGGTCCTGCCTTCTAAACCTAACCGGTGATACCATCAGGAACAGCTTTGACTCTAAAATTTGGACGTTATCTTAAGTTTATTCCTAGAAAATCTCTATCTTGAATTCGCCTAGCCGACCTCTGCTAACGGATTCCTGGAATCTGGACCGGGAACGACGTCTTGTATATTATTTACCAACGTCTACACGTCTAAGATCTAAGGATAGAGTTGCGGCCTCATTTTTTGCGTTATTTGGGAACTGTATGTTTAAGTGCGAACACATCTTCCCAGAGGTGATCTATAAAGACTGTTTGAATGGATATCTATATCGGCGACCGGGAAAAAAGAAATCGACATGCTGCAGGAGGTCGGATACCAAAATTAATTGCGGACAGGGCGACTGCGAAAAGGGAAGAGAACCGGGAAATCCTCAGCCGAACTGTGTGAATCACCCCGATGCAGTCTGTCCTACTGCGATAAAGTATTGGATCTTTTGCCATTGATTACATAGCATTCATATCAATGTTTTCGGCCGTGGCGCTTTCAGTGGTGGCTCGACCTGTAGACGTCCCTTTTAAGAGAAACCATGAGCAGATCTGAAGTACCTAATGTGAAAATCACGTGCTCCGGAAATGAAGGTGCGACCATTCTGATCCGAAAATGACTATCTCCGAAACCGGTCTTCCGGCCAATCACAACGTAGCAGTATCATTACGTGTAGATCTCCACGGAGTATACGTACATAGCCAGATGGTAATTTGTGGGTTGCACGGGGAGCGGCGGAGTCATGTGTATTGGGGCAACCTTGCGCTACTCTAGTCACGTGAAAATTTGGTAATATCGATAGTCTCCATCGGCAAGCTCTAGATGGAAGAAGCGGTGCTTTTTATGTATGTACTAGCGTGAAAATATTACGATATTCGAGATTGCTACTGTTACATTCTAAATTTTTACTTGGTACCAACCTGTTGAAGGAAGATATCTGATTTGATAGAGTCCTCGACCAGAGGGATTACAACCAACTTAAATCTGCCCCGAGGGCCATACCATGATTTTGCCTTGGCTCAGCTCGACTTGCTCGACTCACTCGAGGACTCGGCAGCCTCCTTCTTAACAGGGGCTGCTGCTTTCTTCCACTGGTGCACTTTGGTCGCCCATGTCGTGAAATAGACCAAGAAAAGACTAGAAGCAGTGAACAACACAAAGATACCCCAGTTGCCCCAAATCCCTCCGTTCTCTCCTTTACCTAACCGGAAGCCCTCCAGGTACTGGTTTCCCGTGGTGTACTGGCATAAGCGGCAGTTTTCGGTGGAGGAGGGATTCAAGATTTGCACCTTTGCAGAGTCGGCCCAGGAAGATAGGTAGGAGCCGCATGTTTGGTTGGACGGCGGGGAAAGGATGTAGAGATCGTCTTCCTTGCAAACAACAGGTTGGTCCTCGATAACCGCAGTGACAAGACCACCAAGGAGGTAGGTGAAGGGATTGATCCAATACAACTGTTGTTATGAGGTTAGCATATCTCCCGACGTGGGTTAATTAAGAAGGATGGCTTACCCAATACCGCCAGAAGACCTGCATCTGCTGGAAGGGAACGATGATCCCATTGAACCAGTTGACTGCGCAAACCAGGAAGACGAGAATGTTGCCGGCTGTCGCAAGATCAGCGCTCATACCGATCATGAACAACCCAAAGAGAACCTGCAAGTTCATTGGAGTCAGCACAAAAGTTGCCTTCAGTCGGTACAACAGATGCATATGCGTATGTGACGTACCTCAAAGATCTCAAAGGTCAAGAATGACAGGAACACATAGCCGGCCGCCTCGCCTGTGGGCAGTCCACAAAGCCAGTACCAAATCACATAATACAGAACAGAGCAAACCAGAGCGCCGGGCATCTCGGCTGCGATACTCGCTGTGCAAAGTGCCTGCCAACCGTACGTGCGGGATGGACCCTCGCGAGATTCCCAAAGCAGACGAGCGAAAAAGAACCGAGCGAGAATGGTGTTGACGATGGTGTTTACGAGGAGGATAATGGAGAAGACGCTCAGCATTCTGACCACGTGGCGTTAAATAATGCTCATGTAGGTGCGTAGGTGGATACTTACCTATTCTGAATATCACTAGGAGAGGTTCCAAGTTTGTAGATGGTCGTACCAATGAGGATAGCATGAACAACATGTACCCAGATCTTGGAGTAAATGTACGGCGGGTTTCGCCACTGATTCTTCAGCATTCGAACTGTGAGAAGCCATGACTGCACCAGGATCGAAGCGTTGTATTCGCGATTAACTGTCTCTTCATCCAGGATATCACCGCCTTCCCGATAATCCGCGTTGATGCGATCGATATCGGCCGACACGGACTTCGCCTCGGGGGACTCCCGCCAGACGTTGGCCCATACGCTTCCTTTGGTATCTTTGCGAGCATTGATGCCAGCGCCAGTAGTCTCGAGGATGAACTCTGCAGGATTTGTATCGGGGGCAGGCACAGCTCCATGGCGGCTAAAGTATTCCAGCGCCTTATAATTGGGACCGAAGTACATCTGTTCACCTTCTGGAGAAAGAGCGAGTAGTTTGTCAAATTCCGAGAAGACCAAAACAGACGGTTGGTGAATTGTCACGAGAACTGCCTGGCCAGTATGGGACAGTTTGCGCAGGTATCGAATGATGTTGGCTGCGCCTTCGGAGTCCAAACCGGAGGTTGGTTCGTCAGCGAAGAGCAGACGAGGTCGAGCTGCAAGTTCCACACCAATCTAAGGGAAAAGGTTAAGTTAGAATCGCGGTTCGTTGACTTTGGCATGAAAATAGATGGATTTGCTTACCGTTACTCGTTTCATCATCTCAACGCCCAATCCAGAGTTTTCATCACCAATCAGAGCATCAGCAACATGCTTCAGGTCTAGCAGGTCGAGGATCGTGTCCACATATGCGAGCCTCTCGGGGCGGGAGTAGATGTTAGGTTGGCGCAAGAGAGCAGAAAATTCAAATGCCTCACGAACAGTTGCCGTAGAATCATGCATATCAGCCTGTTGTGCGAAACCTTGAGAAGCGTCAGTATCGATCAAGCCATATCATGCCAGATATTTGTCCCAAAAAAAGAGGTTGACCACTAACCAGTGAGCTTCTTAAAGGACTGCGCAGGTGCCGTATTTCCAAACAGCAACTCTCCACCAACCTCACCAGTAACATTTGTCTGACTCAGGGCTTTGAGCATTGTTGTCTTACCGGCGCCACTGGCACCACAGATTGATACGAAATCACCCGGGCGGATGTATGCTGAGACGCCCTTTATGATGCGTTTTTCACCAATGTCAATAGTCAGATCCTTCCAGGTTAGCGAAGGGACACTGTGTCTGGACGGACCAGACGTTGGCTCATCCCCAGGCAGTTCACGCTCGACATCTTTCTCAAAGGCTTTATTAGTAACCGATTGTGGCTCCGTCGGGTCTTGTGCCTGCTTCTTTTTAACGTAGACAATTGGCGAGCCACCCTGGGGCGTGAACCACATGATCTCGCTGCCGATCATACTGATGATGACGTAGGCACCAATGAAAGCCACTAGGATGCCTACGTTACGCCATTTGTGTGCTAAGTATAACCCGTTGGCTTCGGCGTATTGTAATCCGGGGATTGCCTGTTGCCCTTCTTTGGCTCCAATAACCATACAGATCTGGTAGTCTGGGTTTGCACCAGGCACATCGGGGACCAGACCACCGCCGCAGTCTAGATTCAGACCTGAGAATTCATTTACGAAGACCTACTATAGTATTAGTTGCTGTTGTTAAGGCATGCGAGTTTACAGTTTTCTTACACTCTCATAAGCATAGCCCATTGGACTGAGGTATTGCAGCCAGCCGAAGTATGGCTTCATGTCCTTGGTCCGCACCAGAAAACCTGAGAATAAGATGGTAATAGTCGAGCCAGTGCCGCCAAACCGGAAGCCTGCGGGAAGGTTCATATTAAAATCATAATCACGTAACAAGACGGAAGGGACACTACACTTACAATCATCCAGCGTGGGAACAAAGTAGGCGAACATTCGCAAGAGATTGCTGAAGCAGGCAGTCGACAGGATCGTCACAAGCCAAAAGAAAAAGAACTTGCCCGCTTCGATTTGCAATCCCGCCATAAAGTAAAATACAATGACGAAAATCAAGACCTGAAACATGATCAAGGGTATGTCAATCAGGACACGAGCCAAGGCCACAGCCGACGGTCGATACATGTGCAGTGCTGCTTGACGCTCCAGAACAGGTCGATTTGTGTGCGCATTAAAAAGCTCTGGAAACTGGAGCCAACCGTTGGCCATGAGCGCAAAGAAGAGCAAACCGCCACGAGTGAAGGCCCCCTGAGCATTCGTCGAAACGTCAAAGTACTCGCTACCGATGACCAGACACAAAATGATGATAACCACCCATTTTCCGATGTAGACCTGGGGCTGGGCACGCACAAGCTGGACCTCACGCAGCAGACACTCCCAAATCTGTAGCGGGTAGGCTAGGTTGAACGATGCTGTTCCCTTTGACTTAATCATCTGGGAGTCCCGGGAATCGGCAAGCGAATCGTCGATTTCGCGTATTAGATTGGTGCAATACTGGGAGTTCTTGAACGTGACGGCGAAGTCGGCAGCAGTGTGCATGTTGGCGGCCACGCTGCCCGGTGTGGCTTCACGATGAGTACGATCGGTCACGTAGGAGAGGAACTCTGACGTGGTTTGACCCTCAGGGCGCACGAACCCGAGCTCTTCAAAGTACTTTCGCGCGTCGCCAATCTTGCCGAAAAATGCTTGTCGTCCTTCGTAGATGACCAGTACTTTATCGAAGTAATTGTACAAGGTCTCTCCGGCCTGGTATAGGGTTGCCATGGTGGTTCGATTGCCCACGTTGGTGAGCGCGCGCAGGGCCTTGACGAAGTCCAGCGCGGTCGACGAATCCAGGCCGCGTGTTGAGTTGTCAAAGCACTGCACCGACGAACCGGCGGCAAGCACTTCGGCAATGGACACCCGCTTTCGCTCACCTCCAGACACACCGGGCATAAACGCGCCGCCGACAGGTGTATCCAAGGCATGGCTGATGCCGAACATCTCGGCCATTGAAGAAACCAGCTCCTCGACCATCGCCTCGGTGCGCACTTCCGATGGCAAGCTCATGCGGAGAGCGAACTGCAAAGTCTGGCGCACGCTCAACGCCGCAATATGTTGATCTTCCTCTGGCAAATAGATTGTGTCCCGACGATGGCTTTTTGCAAACTCGGCTGACGCGATTCCCGCATAATGCTTGTCCCCGTGAACGTCGAGAGACGTTCGATTCGCCAAAGTACGCAGGAAAGTCGAGCAACCACTCCCCGGGCGGCCAAGAACCAGCAGCATCTCACCTGGCTTCACGATTCCCGTGAAATCCTCCAAGAGATTCCGGCGCTTGATCTCCCCAAATCCCCTTGGGAAAAGAAAATTTTTGACAACATTGAATTGATCGATACCAAAAGTGTTTAGGCAGGCGCGAGGGAGCGTCTTGACGGTGACGGCACCCGTATCTGGGGCAGAGACGTTCAGTCCTCGCCAGCTGACGGGAACATGCGTGAGATGAGCATTTCCCGAACCTTGCTTCTCGATGAGCGTGCGGATAGCACTGTTGTCTTCATTGGCTATTTTGGATGTTTTCTTCTCCGTTTCGGGGTGCGAGGAATTAGACCGTGGCGTCTCCATAATGGTCGTGTTGGAGCGAAGCCCAGGACTCAATTGACTGGTATTGAAAGCCTATACAGTACCCCAGCTGATTTTATTAAGCTTTGCGATGAAATACAAATCTTGAAAAGTCGATACAGACGAAAGGCATTGCACGAACACAATGATAACACGGAGACGTTGAATGCCGTCAGGCGGAGCGAAATCGCCATCGGAAAAAATTAAATTGCGCCCATCTGGTTCCGGGAGCGGTCGCACAAGCTCGGTTGACAGCCCCAAGCTTCAGGAACTACAAACAGACGGCCACGACCATATTCTTCCGACGCGTCAGTCAGGTGATGATCGCACGTGATGACCACGTTCCTCCGAGCGTGTCGGATTAGTAAGTTGGTACCTAGGCAGCATTAGTCAGGTATTGGTCGCACGTGATGTCCACCTTCTTCCGAGTCACTCTCGATGCATGTAGGATTAGTAAATGAGTACCATTAGCCATGCTACGTGTCGGCCGACTTTTGGAGAAACCGTCTTCGGAGGAATTTATTGGTTTTGTAGTAATAAAATATCCGAAAGCCATCCCCGCGCTGGGCCAGAGAACGACGTTGAAGGGAAGGAAAAGAACAGGGAATCATGTAGTGAATAGAGGCGCCAATCTACTCTTCCTCGTCGTAAAACTTATTCCGAATCATATGACATGCTAAAATCATCCTTGTCAAGGGCTGAAGTGACGTGATATCCAGTCTGCCCGCACGACTTAGGTCGAGTAAGCCCTGGAGAGTTGACGGAGTAGGTGATGTTGGACGAGCGTATTCACGGGCAACTCGCCATTCCGTGTCGCTGAGAGCACGCCACATAGACTCCGGTGCCGGAAGGGGCATCTGTAGAATAGTGGCATCATCCAACGGCTCGAAATAGTCATTGTGTAGTTTCCGAGCTTCGGCAGCAAGTATGTTGACGATGTGGACCAAAAAGACATTGCGGCGCAGAGATTCAACAAACTTCCACTCAGACCAGTCAATTTCATTCTGTCCCTGGGAGTTCAGGTGCAGCTTGGAAAAAAGCCGGGTCATCTATGCCACCATCAACGAATCAGTGTGGTGAAACCAAAGCAGCGGGAAGAAAAGGAAGGGTGGTGCACCTACCTTAAGTAGAAAAGAACCGTACAATACTGCGGCCTTGCCAGCGTCTTCGTAGCGTCCTTCACTTTCATCTTTGAAGGGAGTGCTCCGACCGGATCTGGGAACATCTAGAGATGGCCCGCCAAAGAGCCCCAAGATCTGATAGATGCAAACAGCATGTAGAGCAGCGAGGCACGTTTCAGGGCGGTCTTTATAAACATGGAATCTATGCACTAGCTGCTCTCGTTGCGAGTTGATCATGTCGTCGACGAACTTGAAACTGGACTTAACAGAGCTCGAATAAGCTGCCACGCACGCAAGAGCAATGCCGAGGGGCTCAGCCATGCCACCTTTGGAGCACCGGTAGAGACTATGGTGGATGAACGGGGACCAAAAGGTGGGCTGTAACATTAAATGCGGATAGTCGCGCAAGATACCAAAAAGTTCCTGAGATAGATCGGTAGTGTCTCGCAGTGATTTAGGGAAAAAATTACTAGCAAACATATTTGTGCCGTGAGTCTCTGCATCGTCGTGTCTTACAGACTGTGCCCGGTAAGTACTGTCCTCCGATGAGGATAGGGGTGGCGGGGCAATCCCCAGCGCGTCCCCCGAAAGGAGTAGGGAATGGTCATCCGATAAGTGCGGTACCTTGGACCTTTCCTGTGGCGTAAGGAAGGACGTTTGGCCTTGCAAATAGTCCATGAAGCTTGGTGCTGGATCAGGAAAGCCCCTTCCGTCAAGCATAAAAGCGGAGTCATTCAGTGCTGGACTCCAGATGATGCCGTCCATGGCGGCTGAGCTACTACTGCCGTCCATTGGCAAGGTAATGGTTGAGATGGGGACAGTAGGGGATAAAGCTGCGGGCACTGGGTCCAGTGGTGCTTCCAAGGGCGTTACGTGTTCTGAACCTGCATCTTGGTCTCCTCGTGTTGAAGAAGTAGAAGATGTATTCGGCACATTTGCGTTAGGATAGTGACAAGGCGTGCCCATCTGAAGACATCGACTACAGGCAGGGCGGGCCAATGAACAGCGAAGCTTCATTTGAACACACGTTTCACAAGACTTGCGCTTCGTTGCGCGTTCCTGGCCAAAGGTTTTGGCACAACGTCGTCGATGCCGGTCGCGCAGATCCCCTATTGGGCTCGTAAATGTCGTAGGCGCACCAGGGAGATAACGTACGGCGACTGTAGGCCTTGTTGCAGAGACCGCAGCGGAACTCGACATCCGCCGCATCAGCTAAGTTTAAATTTTCGGATTGCTGGGGGTGTCTGTTCCGATCCATGATGCGAGAAGTGTACGACGGCTGGCGTCGCGAAGTGGAGTATTGATGTCTGGTGGACTAGCTACGGCTGATGGCCAGATTATCTGAAGCGCACGGACCCTGTCCATCACCTGACCATGGTCCCGTGACATTCCCTAGTAGCTACCTATGTACACCTAGTTGACATGTATATACCTACCTGAGAATTTAGGAACTACTACGTGTACACTTCAGCTAAAATATAGCTCTAGTTGTATTTAATTTTTAACTAATGTAGGCAGTGTTCTTTAATGTTCTTTCAAAACAGGACGCTGAGATTCACTCGGAACTCCACGCTAACTTTGAAAAACGAAAAGCATAAATATCGGATCCAGCGATGCTGCGATGGATGTGGGGCACAAAGGTAAACCGCAGCTATATGAGAATATATGTTGGCGATTGGACTCCCCAGGGAAACATCGCGCCCCGATCCTACCTGCCCACATGTTTGGCAGGATCTATACGAGCGCAAGCGAGGCTACATACTTGATCAATTGATACCTCAAGTCCTCAAGTGCTAGCTACATCCCAATCCATCCATCTGCGTAGTGCGCAAGCAACAACGGTAGATGCGATCGATGTACATCCATTTATCGAAGTATTTCACAGATATGGCCGTAATTATTTATCGTCACCGAATCCTCGTACACTTCATGTTCTTTTTTTTTTTTTTCTTTTTTTTTTTTTTTTTTTTTTTTTTTTTTTTTTTTTTTTGCTTTGATTCATGTGGTTTCCACCGTATTACATATGTAGTACCCGAAGCCCGTTGAACAGCTCTCATTTCTGTTTATTGTCCCTGTAATGCTCATAAAAATCCTTGTGTGTCCTATCTTCGCTTTCTGGCTTCGTTCAGTTCGTCTTGCTTCAAGCTAATATCTCCTTCCCATGCTTCAGAAAGTATACGCCAGATTCTTCGGCGATTGCGCAATTGCCCATCCAGCTGCAGACTAGTGTCGGAAGGTTCTTGAATATGCGAATTTGCCAATGAAAAGGCAAGTCGGGACCAGTCCCATGCTCCAGACGCTTCTTTAGACTCGATTGCCCGAAGATCGAGGTCCCATAGCCAGGGAAAGATCTCTCCATTGCAAAGGACTTGTCGGTACCAATCCTGCGAGTGAAAACGATGATCATTGCGATCCATAGGTGCTAAATTCTCCAGAAGCGATTCCGTGAGGCGGGGAATGTGCATCGGGTTTTTCCGATGCAGCGCAGCAGTGATGGAGTCGTCGCCTGGTTCATAGTACACATTACGATAAAGTCTTCCCCCGTAATAATCTTGCGGTGAAGGTAGAGTGTTGCAAACTTCATGGCGTTTCCCGCGCAAGCGTTTGTACAGTACGTTCCATAAGCTCATGTTGCATTTGATGCCGTTGGCGTGCGAGGTTTGGGTGGTATGAAGTAAGGTTGAATGACTCTGTATGTACCTATCGGCGATAGCAAGGCAAAAATGGTGCATAGGAAGGTATAGTGAACCACCATGGCTAAGCGCTGGCTTGAGATTCTCAATCTCTACAACCATAGCAGTAACCGTGTCACCAGATTCTTCAAGAACGAATCGAGGTCCGTTTGCGCTGGCTCTAAGGCGGAGGACCTCTCTCACATCATCAGATGGGGGATAAGGGCCTAGACTATAAGAATAGCCACCAAACGGCGGGCTTGGCCAGTATTCGTCCAGCTCCATAATGCCTTGATCATTTGGATGGGCTGTGGTCAAAAGTATAGCATCATTCAGCCACCGCTCATTTTCGTTTAACATATATCCACCGTCAAGCATCGGAGCACCACAGATTGCGCAGAACGTATTTTCGAAGCCCATAATCAGGATGGCGTCAGCAGATCGGTAAGATATGATAATGGAGATGGACGACGTGCAGGTTTATATTTACAGCTATCTCAATGGACGCTAGAGCATCGGATAGATGAAAAACATGTGGTTATGGTATCACGTAAGCTGACACATGTTTAGCCATTCACAATTCATCTAAATGACAATCGCGCAGCTGCTTCGACCGCCAGGTTCCAAATCCCGTAATTACTTCTAACTGCCTCTATAGGAATTATGAAACCTATAATAGCTGGTTGTTTAACGCCACAGCAACCCAACCCAACCAACCCCTTAAAAACAACAAACAAACAATCCCATCAATCTCAACCCAACCCACACAAGCACCCCCTCCCCAATCTTTCTTCTCGCCAATTTGCAATTCGGGTCTAGACCAAGAATGCGGGCAATAATAGTCACCGTGTACCAATGTACTTTATCCGTGCCACTATTATTCATGTACCAAGAAATTTCTATAAAAACTGCAACACTGCGCTGCTTGAATACTGTGCAATGCAGTGTGTCAATCCATAGATCATTCCCGCCCTTTCAAGGAATCTTCGGCCACCCGAAATACATGTGGACATTATGCAATCCCATTGAAACGTATTTGGCAGGCGGCTATTGATTTCTCTTTGCGGAGTTGGCAATCATTCCACTTTATTTCTCAATCTAGTAGTAATTTGGGGATTTTGGGCTGACTTCATTGGCATTTTAAAATCAGCCAAGAGTGGAACCCACCAATGTAATATTTCTACTTACAATGGCCGAGAGCAAAGGTTCTTCAGCAGAATCTCAATATATAAGGGATCCAGGATGAACTTTGAATGACGATACTAGCAGACCAAAAATATCCTTACATTCTTCGCGTCACGTGTAGTTGAGTCCTTCAACATGCGGTTTTTACCTTTATTGGCGTACATTTTTACCATAGCCCTTGCTTTTTCACCCTATCATCATATACATCCAAGATCACTCTCTGCGAACGAAAACGCCGTTACCAAGACTTCGGTCGTATCAGGCGCCACCATCAAACATACCTTTTTTCCCACAACACATTCTGGATTCGAGGATCTTACCACTGTCATTCATACGTCCACCGTCTTTCGATTTTCGGTTGAATCAAAATCACTCACTTACCCTTACGACATTGGCCCTCGAGGAATTGGATGGGCCATTCCCACTCTTGTTCGGGATATTAGTCATTTCCCACAACCTACCACCCTACCTGCAGCTGGTGTGAGCGTAAACCCGACATCAATCGTCAGTTCTTCGTCCACTGTTTCTAGTAGTGCTCCAGCGACGACGATAAGTTCTTCCGTTAGTACTACTAGGCAGTCTTCGACCAGTCGTTCTCCATCGTCTAAAAGTTCAGTGGTGTCATCGCCTAGTGTCACGCAGTCTAGTTTGTCCGAAACGATACGCTCACAATCTTCTAGCGAAACAAAACTGCCCCCAACTTCAATCCCTACACCGACATCAGTTTCATCGACGAGGAGAGAAACGTCTAGTTTTGGCGGCTCTCCATCTTCTATTGACGAATCGCAGAGTTCCAGTAGCTTAGGGTCCTCTTCAACTATCGCGACGCAGTCTACCAGTTCGCAGCAGCCTACCAGCTCCCAGCAGTCTACCAGTTCGCAGCAATCTACCACCTTGCAGCAACCAACCACCTCGCAGCAACCAAGTAGTTCGAAAAATCCTAACTCGTCTTCGAAACAACCAACTTCAAAGACCGAGAAGCCGCAAACATCGTCCTCAGATCCCGTAATTCCACCTATCATACCACCACCGCCGCCGCCCACCAACCCTCAAACCCCACCTCTCCCCCCAGACCCCACGGAACCACAGGTACAACCTTCCCAAACAAGCCCGTCGACGACTCAAACGCAAAGCTCTCAGATATCTTCCCGGGCTTCAACTTCGACTTCCCAGGCGTCCTCTCGGACATCTACATCGAGCGCTCAGACATCATCTGGGAGTTTTTCTTCTAGCTCCTCGCAGTCCAGTTGCTCACTTGCTACAACAGTATCACATTGCATAGTAAGTTGTGCTCGGACGGCTTCCGATAAATCCACCTGCTCTTCGTATACAACGTCATGCACAAAGACCATCACTACTTGCTCAGGCACAGGTAGAACTTCGACCGTGTCTGAATCGGGGTGTCTTATCACCCCAGCGAGTAAGTGGGCTCAGGCAACAAGGACTCTTTGCGAGGCAAGTAAATCTAGAATACGAAAAGGCATTCCGGAATGGCAAGATCAACAATAACTGTGATCGATTTCTAGGGGGGTTGCGCAAAACCGACCAAAATAGGCACCAAATTTCCGTCGTTTGCCGAACGCACGCCTGATCCTTCACCCGAATTTCTCAAAAGAGGCCTGGTTGGTCGCATGTCTGGCCGCCGTCTGGAGAAACGGGGTGCGATAAGTACGATTAAGACGCTCGGAGGCTGCGCAGTCGCTACTCCTCGACGTCAACCTCTGACTAGACCCGGCTGGCCTTCCATACATAATGACATGATACAACCTGATAGGAACCCGAACAATGGTCCAATTGACCCCCGATACAACTCCATCTCTCGTTACGACAGAGCTACCAGCACTGACTGCTACTTAACAACAACGCGCCTTTCAGCCGAAGAATTCGCCCGTGCCCCGCATTGGAGTGATATATTCAGTGACATACACCCAATCAATAACCGCCCTAGTCTAGATCACGCATGTAAATTCTACTTTTTCCCCCTTTTAACAATGAAATGCTAAGGGGAAATATAGACGAGAAAAAATGGTTGGACATGTTTTTCAATCAGGCTCTTGGAGCAGGCCAGGGTCGTTTGACGTGCGGCCAAATGAACCAATATTTTTTCAAGAGCAGGTGTCAGACGCTTATGATGCAGAAGGTTTGGAACGAGATCGCTAGTCACGACAACGCTCGATTCATAGCCATGTCGGATTATCTAAATTCAAGAGCTAAAGGAATGTTTTTCCCAGAGCAAGGGAGAAGGTTTGAGGAAAGGTACTACAATAAAACAGGCTGGATGATCCCCTCAAACCTTCAAGGATGGGTCTGGCCTACCTTGAATGGCGGAACTGGACCTCCGTATTCCGCTTATGACGAGTTGTGGGACATGATAGGGTATTTCGAGACGGTTCTCTATGGAGTTCTAGAAATGAAGACGGATAATATGCTCGATTTGATTGACCAGACGAATAAGGGTATATACAAGGCTTTGTAAGTCGAATCATGATTCGATTGATTCCAAAGCGAGCTCACTTTCATCATAGACTTACGATCGACGATGAGATTGCAACCAACACCCAAAACATGTTCGGGAACACAGCAGCCTATTATGCCGCATTCCCTACTGGTATTGCAGAAGCATATAAGGAATTCATGAAGAAGACCATCGAACCACAAATAACAACGCCACCCAAGTATTTAACAAATCTTTGGGAACGTACCATTGGCCCGTTTCTACTCAATTCTACGAAGTTTGGAGACGTACGTGACCAGACTACTGGACAAAACGGTCCTTACCACGCAGAGTGGCTGGATTTGTATAATTTTTGCGCAGCTCAAAATGCACACTACTTAAATCATCAGTTAGTATACCCCTGGCACATAGTATGATGATACACTGCGTGGTGTGGCATATACCCCTTCGACATGCAAGTGCCTGTCATCGTGGTACTATCGCATGTGTTTCAAGCCGTGAACGGTCTTTGGACATCTCTTTGCTTAGATTTCACTAACACTGTATTGATAACTTCAGGTCAGGTCAGTATGGGTGGGAGTACGAATTTACTTTGTCGTGGGACATCAGCGCCACTAAAAAGGGAAAGAGAAGCGGATTTTGCCCCCCTGAGAAACTCGACCCGGTCTCGCCCCCTCCTCTACCCAAATGTAATGGGCTCGCCAAAGACGGCAAGAATCGATATGCATCCGGCGATCAAATCAAAATCGGGATCGACAAATTCTGTGGTGCCCATAGAATAATCAAAAGTGCCGACTACCAGATCTCCCGCCACGTGAACACCCCTGATGCCTTTGCCATCAAATTCAAATTGTCTCGCGACATGGATGAAAAAGGGAACATTATTGACAGCGGAGACCAGTTCCCATCATACGATGCCTGCAAGGAGAACCTGAACAGTATCATTGATAGATGTGATACAGACAAAGCAATTAATTGGAAAGGCGGAGGCGAGATCCAAAATGGGCCTTGGCACTGGACTATTGAACCGTGGAGTGATCGACCCCCTGCCATGGACCGCCCCTTCGCCTGGTGCAAGATTCACAGTGGCTACACAATCGACGTCTACGGGGCCGGATGGCTGAACTCGGACTTTGGTGCCAAGCTCAAGGATACCATTGTGAATTGGGATCCGAACATGGGCGACGAGCATCGCCCCCTGGTAGAAACAGAGCCTTGGTTTGGCGGTGAGGAGTATAGTTTTACGTATGAGTTACCAGGATCAGGACATGAATGGCGGGCGCGATTCCCAGTACAGGAAGAGTATAAGATCAGAGATGAAATTGCTGGAACCGTTCAACCGATGCTGCCGGATCTGTTGACAGAAATTTTACATGCTGTAGCGAGCTTCAACGGGTTTGAGATTGATCGAGGTGGTTGCTATCACGACTTTGTGGTCAAAATGCCGCTAATTGATAGCTAAACACAATATACAAATACTAAGGCATACTAAAACAGGCCATAGTACCATATCTATTGATCACACTTCATAAGCTTTATAGTAGATTATCTTCTAGATCATTTCATGCAGAAAATAATACAATACTAGTATATCATCCTAGCAAAGCCACGCACCGCATGACCCCTTATTTTTTTCCTTCCCTATAATTTAAGCACAAGTTTTCGCAACTGTGATATATATGCTTATCCATAGCGAGACTCTGTAGAGATCTGCTGACAAATTTCAATATCGTACGATGTTTCTCACTACGCGATATCACTACTCTCGCTCGAACGACATGCAGCAAGGGTATTCAACGGTTGGATGAGCACTATAAGCCGTCTATGCCTATGACAAACATTCATGGGGCTTAATCCAAAGGCTCACAGGAGGGTATGATCCAATTAAAAAGATTGGGAATCTCGAGCGAGATTAGAGCGGACTTGGATAGCCACGCACAAATATCAGAGGCTAGCATCCACTCAATGGAGAGGACTTCCGATCCGGCTAACAATGCGTAAACGATATCTGCGTAATATAAGAGAGCTCAAAATATTCTAGCACTGCGGGAAAGCTGTGAGTGAACGCAGTTAGGAAAAGCCGTAACAGCATGCAAGGTGGCAACTCTGCAATGGCAGAGAGCAATCATGCACAGGATATGCAATTATTAAGAACCGGTAGACTCGATGCAGCTTTATCTAGTTCGATCAATAATATAAAGCGGTCCTTATTTATCTTTGCCGTTCTTCCTCTTCCTCGGAACATCGCAGTTACTACCAGCTTAAATTAGCTGCCCTAGGCTTCTAAATTCTCGTTGAAATGGCGATGCATACCTCATTACTGCAGTATAAAACATGATTGGTACAGTGGATATCATTGGGTTGATAAGTTGTGGAAGCATTTAGATAAATAGAATACATGAATTAGATTCTGACCTTATACCATGCTCTGTGATGCTGAAGAACTGAACTTTCTAGTAGCAGTAAGAATTTGAGATAAGATTTCTTAGTTGCGATGCTGAAATGCCCGAAGATGTAGAGAGCATCGGTTGACATTAGCGACGTGGCCAAAATCCAATTCGAATCGAACAGTTTTAAATATTCCCACGAAGCCACTCGATTCCAACTATCCAGTAACAGGAGCGATGGTTTTAGAGCATTCGCAATCATCCTTCCCCTCCTCGGACTTTGGGCATTCTTGGATCTCCGTATTCCCCGTGCCGTCTGCTACTACACGAACACACCTTTCAATTTCCTTCGTTGCAAATGTCTCGCCACACTCGCATCCATTTTGGCCTTCCTCAGCTTGGCTGCATTGCTGGATCTGCGTGTTCCCAGTGCCGTCTTCGAGAACTCGGGAGCACCTAGTTTGGGTGAAGCTGTTTCTACAGACACATCCAGCAGTGCCCTGCTGGCATGCCTGTTTGAAGGTGTTTCCGAACCCGTCGTCCACCGATTTCTCGCATACTAAGTTTTTCTTTATTTCTTGTCTGGCGTCAAGAGTACCCGTGAATGGAATAGCCGAAGCTAGCGTAGCCAGCAGGAATGATGTTAGGAGAGTGGTAGTGAATTGCATGTTGATGAAAGTGTAGTGGCGAGAAAGAATGAAGTTGATCAGGCAATGACTAGTATAATGTGAGCTTTGTGAACATGATGGCAGCACGGGTGCGGCAAGGTTAGGCGAACGGTACCTGAATAGAAGCGAATGAGTGCCAGCTCTTGAAGATGGACGGAAGTTGGCGATATGGAGAATGGGAGAAGAGTTCAGGCCGGCCTAATGCTGGCCTGAATAGTCGGAAGGAAAAGGGCAATTTATATATCCTGTAATTTTGTGTTTGCAATGAATAGGCGTGTTTCTGGAGCATCGGGGCTTAACTTGGCGTCTCAGATGATAGACCAACTTGGACTAGCGCTTCGTAAATCTCGGAGCTAGTTTTCAGACTCAGGCAATTCTAACCCCTACTCGCGTCACGCCAGCCTATTTCGATTATGCGCCGTTTGACATCGGGGTGGGTCTACTTACAAGTCTGGTTTAGTTATTTCCTATTGGTTTCAGTCGGGGTACCGTGTCCGTGCGCGCCGGTGCGGAGGTGATCGACCATAACGCATCCTTGACACCACCCAAGAACAACTTGTACAATATGTTGATTGGCTCTGTCAACAACGTCTACTTCTTATAAGAGTGATGATACAAATTTTCGCAGCAGAAATAGCTAGAAAAGAGGTAGGAAAAACTAGCACTGAGGTTGGTTAGTTTATCGCACGGCATTAAGTATGAACAACACTGCTTAAGTATATACCTAAGTAAAAAAAAGAATCTTATGTACTTAGGTAAACTATAACAACGATCCCCTGCAATAACAGCTTCAGCCAAGGCCCTCATCTCCTTCTTCTCCTTGTCTGTCAACTCGACCTCCAGCGCGTCCATGTTCTCCCTAGATACTTGATCCTTTTTGTCCCCGAGATGATATTATCCCTCTGCTTCAAGAACCAGGCCAGTGTTAGCTGCCCCGGCATCACGCCCTTCTTCTCCGCCAGCGCTTCCAATCTTCGTCACCAGGTCAATGTTTTCAGCGAAGCTCTCAGAGAAGCGCGGGGTGGAAGTCGCCAGTCGTCCGCAATAAAGCCGGCACGCAACTTATACAGGCCCGTCATGATGCCGACTTGGCGTGAATAATTATATTTCGGACTTTGTTGGAGAGCGCTCTTCCTTTGGGACAACCTTGAAGAATTGCTTTCGTGCCGCTAAAGGAATATTCACAAAATAATGGCAAACCTACTTGTCCATTGCGCATATTCGAGTGAGTTTTCTTCGCGGAAATAAAGTTACCTCATTATATATCCATATACAAAAGAAAAAACCAACCACCAATGAACTCATCGCTACCTTGACGTTCAATGACCATTCTCCTTGACAACAACTCCCAGCTTGACTAGTAGGCCTTGTGCTGCCGTCTGGCCGAGCTTCTTGATCGACGAAGCGCCCATAATCTGCAGAACATTAAGTTCGACGCCAAGCTTCTGTCTGCTCCAGTTTCGCAATTCAATTGCCACAAGTGAGTCTAAACCAAGAGACGCAAGGGGTTCCGTGATATCAAGCTCCTCGATCGGCTTCATGAGAAAACTGTAGAGAGTTGCGCCAATTTCCTCTGCCAGGGACGTTATAGAAGCGTCTTCGTGAAGAATCTCTGGGTTGGCTGTAACGGAAGCCAGAAATTGCCTAAGACCATCATTGCTGGAATTTGAGCTTTCCACACTCGAATCTTCCAAGTTTTGATACTGACTCATGCGGATATCTCGCTTCCAGATACAACGGTTGGCATCCAAAGCAATAGGCATAGTCGTCCTCAGGCCGATACCAATTTGGCTTTCATTCACGTAGCCAGCTACACCAGTCTTAGCTTCTTGGTTGTGCGGCGTAGACTTGTAAATTGCCAAGCCCAAGGCATCGAGAAGATCTTTCTCTTTCAGACAGTATGCTGCAGTCGACTTCATTCGTTCTAGGCGAGCTGGTTCCTGACTAACCCACCCAACATCCTCAATAACAGAGATATCCAAAACAGAGGCAGGAAGGCCTTGGCTGTGGCGGAACTGAGCGAATGCATCCAAGAAAGTGTTGGCAGAAGCATAGTTGGATTGACCCATGTGTCCGACCAGTCCAGCAAATGAGCTGAAAAGAACGAAGAAGTCGAGGGGCTGTGACGCGAAAACTTCGTGGAGATTCCAGGTTCCATCAATCTTTGGCAAGACGGCATTCTGCCACTCCTCGTGTGTCATGATCGGGAAAGAGGCATCCTGGAACATTAGTTTCTCTGATTAGTGTTGTAAGTGATCGATTGTGGACTTACGTTCAGCACCATAGACATCTGCAGAATGCCAGCAATTGGATACTTGGCTTGCGCAATGACCTTCTGGACGTCGGCTTTGTTAATGACGCTGCCAGCGGTAATCTCAACTGTGCATCCCGCAACCTGCATCTCGTGAGCGAAAGCTGCGTCTTTTTTTCCTTTATCTCCACTTCTAGAAAGATAAATAAAGTGCCTGGCGCCGTGTTCGACCATCCAGGTTGAAACGGAGAGGCCTAGCCCTCCCAGACCTCCCACAAGCAAATAAGATACATCTGGGCGGAGAAAGATGCGGTTGGTCCCACGAGAAGCAGGTAGCTTGGTGTGGTCATCAGGGAACTTTATCACAAATTTGCCGATATGTTGTCCACCCTGCATACTACGGAGAGCGTCCTCTATCTCGTGGGCATCAAAGGACTTGACGGGTCGGATGGGGTGAATAAGGCCTTGGCTGCACCATTCCATGGCTCTGTCTAGCATACTGTACAGAATTAGTCACAGACTAGTCACAGTGAATCGGCCATTTGCGACTATGGGCTTACCTCCTGAAGGTCAAAGGTCGCTTCTCCACGTAAAGCGCCAAATCAACCCCGTAGAAGATTCGATTAGCTTCAAATGGATCCATGGGGAGATTTCCTTGGCCAACAAAGTCACGTCTTCCAATCTCGAGCATCTTGCCAAATTCAGCAAGGCATTTCCAGGATGCGTGCAAAAGATCGCCGGAAAGTGAGTTTAAAACTACGTCCACGCCATACCCGTTGGTCTCTCGCATGATGCCTGGTAAGAACGACGAGTCACGGGAATTGAAGATGCGGTTTTGGGGGATGTTGAAAGTTTCCATCTGATATGCTACCTTCTCATCGGATCCAACAGTCGCGAATACCTGTAACAATTAGCATGTGCTCACCCCGCCATGGCGATTCACGTACCTCTGCACCAATCATGCGGCAGATATGAATAGCTGCAATTCCGATCCCTCCGCACGCAGATTGGATCAGGACGCTCTGTCAAATTGTTAGTCAACTGCTAGCAGGAGGGGAAAGTTGGAGGGGTTGCTAACTTGGCCTTTCTCGATTTTAGCCAGATCTATGAGACTAAGAATCACTGTGCTGTACACCAATGGCATCGTTGCAGCATCTTCGTAAGTCAAGTTGTCTGGAATCTTGGCACACAAAGACGAGTTTTTTTTGAGAATTGTAGAGTACGAGTCACCCCCACACATGGCAACTCGGTCTCCGACGTTAAAGGTAGCTTCAGGGCCGACCTCGGTGACGACACCGGCGCACTCACAGCCGAGGCCACTACCATCGTTGAGGTTGCCATCGACGATACCCATAGCAATAAGAACATCCTATAGGGTTAGTATTTAGTGTGCAACAAAAAAAGGCCTTGAAAATAGCTCACCTTGAAGTTGACACCAGCAGCGTGGATCTTAATATACATTTCATCGCCAATCAATTTGCTCTGTGGTCTTTCAACCCATCCAAGTGTCTTCAATGCGCCTCGTTTCCCAATCTCCAACGTCTTCGGAGCATCGGTCTTTTTCGTCGAAGAGAGCTCATTCGAGACCGAAATCCAATGGTATCGGGGAACATGAACGACTCCCTTGGATATAGCGTACTCAAAATCTAGTCCGACGTCCATGTCTTTGTTTCGGGTTTGGAATTTGCCCACAACTTGTACCACTCTCTCAAATGTGTTGTCATCCTCAACGTCGTCGATTTCTAGCGTCGCAAAATCGATGGAGAGTTCGTTGCGAACACATCGTGCTAACCCAAGAATCTGTGCATACTGTGGCTCCGAGGTACCCATTTGAGCCGATTTTGTTAACCAGAGCATCCCTGAGGATATGGCACCGGAGATGAAGTTTTGCAAGAACGCGAATTCGTCCTCGGGCACTTTTTCCAGGAAGGGTTTTCCTTCGAGATCCAGAATGGAAATGATATCTTGTTTGGGTTTGGGAGCGTCTGCCAATGAACAGAACTCGACTTGATAACCCTGCAAAACGAGGGACTTTGAGAGGCGAATAGCCACAGAGCTCGTTGAACTGGATGACAATAATGAGATCTTCTTGTCGCCCAACCACCACCCGGGAAGTACGCCGACAATAAAGTTGAACCATTTGGTGCTCGAGCAAAGTTCTTGCAAAATCAATTTTCCTTCTGGTTGAAGCAGTTTTCTGACATTAAAAAGAGTTTCCCCAATATACTCCGTGGCATGAAGAACGTTGGTTGCAATCACCAGATCGTAGGCCTCTAGCTCGAACCCTTGTTTGGCCGGATCCTTACTCACATCAAGAACGGAGTATTCCATCCCGGGAACGTTTTTAAATCTTTCTTTGGCCTGGACGAAGAATCCTGCAGAGATGTCGGTATACGTGTACGATTGGAACGTTCGCTCTCCAGAACCGGACAACAGACTGTCGAGAATCACCGCGGTTGATGCTCCAGTCCCTGCGCCAACTTCCAAAATTTTGAGATTTGGTTTCTTGTGTCTCAGCAACCCAAGGAAGTCGCTAAAGTCCCAGAATCCAGCAAGGAGATCGTAAGTCTTTCTCATGATCTCATCTTGCATCAACAAGTCCAATGCATCTGCTTTTCCTGTGAAAATATCGACGCAGTTCTCAAAGACCTGCATAATAGCTTTACCAAGGGGGGCCGAATCTGAATTTGCAACCTGATTGGCTGTTTCATTGATGAGCTCAAGCCTCTCAGCCGAGGAGAGGGTGTAAAGAGAACTGGCATCGTCCACTCCTTCATAGCCTTCGTCTATTGCTTGCTGCACATGTCCACTAAGCCAAGTCCTAAACTTATTGAGGTGCGCCACCGCACTTGGGGGCAAGTCAGCTAGCCTCTCAGTGGACTCGATACTGCAAAGCAGCAATAGTCTTTGCACGATAGAGAAACTAGATTGTATGCTTCTCTTCGTTCTAATCAAGTTTGTCGCGTCCAAATATGCAATGTCGGGCTTCCATTGAAGGCGGACACCGGCATGGGGGTCGGTATCAGCAGCTGAATCGTCGGCAGCGGGAACGAGATGAACATCGCGAAGCTTCATGACAACTTGATCCCCAACGGTACCAAAGGCATCACCACGGATAGCACCTCGGGCTGTCACGGAGGCGTCTGAAGACAACTTCAACTCCGTATTTGATGCTGGGCGCTTCATATATATCTCCCCAAAATATGACGGTAGGAGCATTCTTACAAATTCCCGAGGCTGAGCTCTATATGCTGCCACACTGAACAGCTGTAGAGCAAAATCCATCGTGGTTGGGTGCAGTTGGTACGGCGAATCGTCAGGATTGACGTAATTCCCAACCGTAGCAACTGCTCGATGGTCGACGGGATGTGCGGATAAGTTATGCAAGCCCCGGAACATGGGCCCGTACTTGATACAAACTTTCGAAAATGCTTGGTACCAACGTGCGCTGGATACCTTTCGTGGAAGATCCACCACAACCGATGGCGCATCTGACACGGCCTTCGAATCAGCCTCTCCTTGTGTAACTTGGCCGGAACAATGCTTTGTCCAGTTGCTACGGTTGTGAGAGTACACAATGAATTCATACCAAGTTGAGTCCAAACTATTGGTCAGGCGATATGGACGGAGAGACGATACAATCTCAGTCGAAATGTGTTCGTGTACAATCATGGCTGCTTTTACTGTGAGATTCCGCACTGTAAAGTCCTCCGCCCCAGTCACCTGCCGGAGCGCCTCTCCGGCCATGGCGACGTATCCCGCTCCAGGGAATACAATATCTTGGTTAACCATGTGGTCACGAATCCATGGAGCATCATCCAGAGACAGCACGTTTCTCCATGTAGGTGCCATCGCACTGCCTTCAACAACTTGTGTTCCGAGAAGATCATGGCGGGGGAACTTGCGCATCCTCCATTCTCTGGAGATTCGGCTCTCTTCCCAAAAGGTCTCCTCACGGTTCCAAGGGTAGGATGGAAGACCAGTCGCAATCTTCCCACCCTGATTAAGTGGGCCAAGGTCCACTGGAATTCCCTTTAGGAAGAGATTGCCCAATGCAGTTAGCAAACTTTGTGTGTCATCACCGCCTCTTGAGAGAGTCGATATGTAAATGGCTTCAGGCTGTTGCTTCTTGAGGATTTGTCGCAATGGCCCAGCTAGTGCAGAGTGTGGTCCAATTTCAAGGAACAGATTGTTGGATTTATGGTCTGCCAGGAGCGCTTTCATAGTGGTGTTGAAGAGCACGGGGGACTCTAGGTTTTTGCGCCAGTATGCGGAGTCGAGAACACCTTTCTCTTTAATTACCGTATTCAGCACTGTAGAGTAGAAGGGAATCTTCGGGCAGGAGCTCGCGATGATCCGCTCAAGCAATGCTTCATATTTTTCGCCAACTTCCTTCATGTGTTCTATCACCGAGTTAACTTACTGTGACGGTTCAAGGGCACGAACGAGGTCGAGTGCAGCTTGGGCAAAATGATTGTTTACAAGGAGAGGAAGAGATTCCTAAGGAAAACTCTGACTTAAGCTATTTGCACAATATTCATAATGTGAAACTATTCATAAAGTATGAAAGTCACGTGATCGTTCCCTCACATATGGACCTCCCTTACTCCATCGCTTCTGATTCTTCCACGTCTTGCTCAGCCTGGAGGCGAGCACTTTGCACTTCTTGTTTCGTAGGTCTAGGTTTGTTTTTGTAGCGCTTCTC
>KZ805604.1:0-25199 GCA_003073855.1 Periconia macrospinosa
CATCGATGGACCGATGGAGCGATGGAAGCCAGACATAGCAGTGGTTAAGGCCACGATCGAGTTTGCAAAGGACACCAGGCGACTGCAACCACACGAGCAAGACGCAGCAGACAGAGAAGAAGCAGGGGCGGAAGAGCGAAGCCAGCTCCAAGCCCCGTCTTCCACCGAATAATCACAGAACAGCAAGCTGTCCATGAACATGCCTCGGCCAGTGTGCTGCCGATTAAGAGGCACACGACGCCGGAAGCGCCCTGCGGACACGAGGCCTCTAAAGCTGAGCAGCTTGCGCTGTAAGGTGATGTATTACTCTCTTTTTATTTCTGTTTTCTTATGTTGAGCATGGAGCTAGGCAAAGGACGAGCAGGTCTCACGGTTGGCTTCTGAACTGGAGAGAATGTAGTGTAGTAAGAGGTATTAGCTAGCACGTAGTAACGGCCCATACCCTCAGGGTGCATGGCCATAATAGAACACACACACACGCGCGCGCGCGTTGATGGCAATATTTCAACGGTTTAAAGGAAGCAGCGTTGGACAGTTTCTTACAAAGAGAGCTCACGCTTACACGTAAGGGTAGTGGTTGTTGTTGGTACAAGGTGTGGTAAGAGCTTCTACAGTTCTCCGATATGTGTTAGACCCACAGCGGGAGCCAAAGGACGGCGGTCCCTTGGGGATCAGAACAAGCTTCTGGGCAGCAAGGTTGTTTCGTTGCCACGCGATTATGTCAGCAGAATTAGCGCTTGTTGTTTCTAGCGCCCATTTCCCGATTCTCTTTTGCAACGACCTGTACAACCTCGTAATGCGGTACAACATGCCGCAATGTCTACATCTGAGGCTTCTGTGACACTATACCGAAAGACCACACCGCCTTTGAGTTGCACAGAATGACTGTTGACGCCGCCGCCGACGGACGAGAAGCCCTTTACCCAGGCCCCCCCGAGTGATCGAGCTATTCAAAGCCATCCAAGCCGGCAAGCACACCAAGCAAGACTCGTGGACAGAGTTCCAGCTTGCACTAGGAGAGTAACTTACGATGAGATAGAGCGCCAGCTTAGCCAAGACGCGGTGCATCAAAGTCTGTTACGCTCCCATCGAGAAAATACCCGTTGTGCACGTGTATCGAGTCCTTGCGCGCCTGGTTCGGGTGGTAGTATGCTTCCCAGTTGAAGCGGTCCTTGGGAAACGCCTTGTATCCGTCCTCACTGTTCGTCAGCATGGCCCAAAAGTCTTCCAGAGAGGCGACGCCGCCCGGCATGCGGCACGACATTCCAACCATGGCCAGCGGCATGAGCGCCGACGGGCTTGAGGACGTGGACGCGGTCATTGTAGTGTCGTGATGTAGGTGCAGCGAGCGGGCCTGCGGGAAATGAATGGATGGATAAGAGGGGAAAGAGGAAGTGTGTGACGGGGGTTGTCGCTCGCCGTCCGTCCGTCTGCTCTATACAGGTGAGTATACAGGTGAGTGAGTGACTTTGTCGTGATTATATAGCTATTCGCGTTGTGCTATGCTGTGCAGTGAACCATGTGTAGACGCCACTACGTACGTGCCCATGCCCCTCCCAAGTAAAGTCGTATTCCTAAACCCAGGATGCTGAAACAGTTATATAATCCTCTGTTTCTCTGTCTTCTCGTAAAAAATAGCTGTTGTTCTTGCTTATATAGTGGTGGTGCGCTGAGAGCGGTATATCAGCTCTTTAGAGCTGGTTGTTGTCGCGTTGCGGCGTCGACGATAATCTGGCTTAGTTCTTAGATAAGTAGCGGAGACATGGATGGGGGATAGATAGATGGTGATGTGATGTAGAATCGAATCGACGATCGGGCTTGTTTAACTTTTTTGGCCTTTTAATACGTATTATACATGTAGAGAGGGAAGTTGGCAAGTGTGGAGAGTTCGTGAGGCGGGATGAGAAGTACACTAGGGGGTTAGGAAGAGACGTTGAAGGGTGTAGTAAGGTATCTGTCCTTTTTTTCTTTCTTTCTTCTTCTTTTTTTTATCGCTGCATATGGAGCTGTGGATGGAGTTTTGCGCTTGCGCTTGTCTTGTATAAGAGACAAGTAGGTAGGTGCTAGGCGCACGCTCGCGGAGGGTGCTGACGTCTAATCTGTCGAGACATGGCAGCTTACGACCTCCAAAAGGGGACTCTACTCTCTATTCGGATGTATCGTATTGAGCAACCTGAATGCATTGGGGTGGACGGGAATGAGATGGTGTGCGATGATCCTCTGAAACTACACTTGGTCTCGGAGACTGACTATGTGGCTATATAACATTGCATATGTCATTCTCATTCATGTACAAACAAATACTATTGATCATTATTTCATCTCTATCTTTGAATTGATCACCATTGGAACATGGATACACCGGGTTCAGGGGTCGCGCCCTCTGACCACACAAGCCGGCCTGTGGCTGTGATAGGCGCAGGCGTCCTGGGCCGTCGCATCGGTGAGTCAGCACTCTTAGTTCTCAAAAGCGATTTTGACGGGTGCAGCATTGTGCTGGGCGGCTGGTGGGTATACAGTGCATGTGTACGATCCAGACGAGAAACAAAGCCGCATACCGACGAGAAGCCTCGCGACCGATGGGGCGCGTCATTGCGCATACCGCCCTGGACTCCGCAGTACGCAACGTGTGGCATGTAATCGAATGTGTGCCGGAAATCCTGCAAATCAAGCAAGAAGTCTTCACCCGGCTAGAGACACTCGTCGCAAGGGATAGCATCCTAGCGACGAATTCGTCGTCGTATAGATCGTCCCTAGTCGTGGGGGATCTAGGTTCGGCGACCAAATGTCGCGCGCTGAATACGCACTATTACATGCCCCCGTATGTGCGTGCCGTCGAACTTATGACCAGCGGGACCACACGGAGAGAGATATTCGCGTACTTGGCACAGCGCATGGAGGAAGTGGGGCTCAGGCCGTTCGTCGTGAGGAAGGAATCTATTGGGTTTATCCAAAACAGAGTGTGGGCTGCGATTAAGCGGGAGATGGCGCAGGCTGTTTCGGGGGGGTGGCGAATCCGAAGACGGTGGATGATATCTTCTTTGGTACGGTTGTCATGCCGGGCTTGCGACCCTTTGTGGCCATGGATCGTGAGTTGCGTTCTTCTGGATCATGTGTTGGAGACTGATTGATGGCCTTGTGCAGTTGTCGGACTCGATACCGTGGTGAAAATCGAGCAGCATTATGTACAGGAGCGCAAGCTGCCGACTGAGCACACGATTGACTTTTTAAAAAGAGAGTTCATTGACAAGGAGAAATTGGGACTCAATAGTAAGAATGGCGGATTCTATCCTCCGAAACAGGGCGCGGTCACAGGACTCCGGCTCTTCGTTTGTGAGAACGGTCTGTCCGGGCAGGTTGATAACTTGGAGACTGGTAAAGTATTGGAGTATTCTGCTGCTGGCCAGTTTCAACGGACGATATTCGAGAGCCAGTACTTGCCAGATGGGATCGCTGTGCTAAAGGAAGAAGGAGTGATGTTCTGGACTTGTATGGGGTTTCCGGGGCAGGACGATGGCATGGTATACTCAGCGCGTTTGGACGGTACCAATCTCAGACCGCTCGTCTGCAAAGGGACGATAAACACCCCCCAAGCAGATAGCGCTCGATGAAGTCGGCAAGAAGCTATACATTGCCGATCGCGAAGGCCTCTGTATCTGGCGTTGCGATCTGGACGGCAGCAACCTGGAGAAAATCATCGAGACGGGAGATAAGAATAAGGAAGAAGACTAGCGCGACGCCACGAGATGGTGCGTGGGCATCACTTTGTCGCGTCGTCTCGGAAAGTTCTTTTGGACGCAGAAAGGTGCGGCGAAGGGATGGCAAGGCCGGTTCTTCAGCGCCAATATGGTCACGCCGCCCGGCGAGACTTTCTCCAACAGAACAGACAAAGTCTGTCTTCTAGAAGGCCTTGCTAAACCGATTGACCTAGATTTTCATGACGAGTCGTCCAACCTCTACTGGACGGACAGAGGAGAAATGCCGTGGGGAAATATGCCCAATAAGCTCCCGCTTGACGATCATGGACGAGCCATAAACGACAATCACACGCCTTTGCTTAAGCATCAGATCTTGGCGAGGAAGTTTCACGAGGCAATAGGGCTTAAGATCGATGCGCAGAACCAGCATGTGCATGTTGCTGATCTGGGAAGCTCCATTTGCCGGTGCAATCTCGATGGGAGCGAGAAGACGAGGCTGGTTTTTGAAGAGGGGAGAGCGTGGACTGGCATAGCACTGGCTTAATGGGTTGTATATTCTTTACCATTGTATGTACAGCGGCGGGTGCGGAAGCGGAAATGGTTTTGTTAGCCGTTCCGTGCCCGCGTCTTGACTCCGTGGCCGTAAATCTTCCTTAGTGCCGGGCTCACCCGTGGGATCCCCCCACCCCCTCGTCCCCCCTGGTCTCCAATCCTTCGAGCCTATTTTCACATCTCACCCTGCTTGGAATGCAACGTTTCCAGCGGCGTAGCCCATCGTACAAGGAATAACATGATGTAACCCTGAAAATTACTGAGGTCCATGCTACAGACGAATATTGGTGCCTTTCAATAATCAGGGGGCCACCCCTCCTTGCCAAAAAACATAAATATATCATTCTAGCTACCTAATCTAGTAATAAGTGTAGATATATCTTACTGATATATATTTTTATATAACGTAAAGCACCACCGAGCCGGTCAAACCACCAAACCGGTCAGTTTTTTTACTAACAAAAAAGGCCGTACGTAACCGCGCATCTTAACAAATAGTTAGTAATAAATTTTAAAATTTTAAGAACTTATTTACTAGTATATAAACTAGCTAATTTTAAATTTTTAACTTTATAGCTTGTGTAATAATAAAGTTATAGAACAAGGGTGCTAAAACTAGCCTGTCAGATTACTGTATTATTAGTAAGAGTATATTACTAGAGTACGTCCACATGAAAGCGTACACCGGCTCCCCACCGGGGCACATAGCAAAATCGTTAGGTTTAAAAGAGACCGACGAGACAGAACATAGAACAATCAATCATAAACAACGACCATTCCTTTTCAGTTATCCTTACCCTGTGATATCTGATATAGCCTTAATTTTTAATCTCTACAACTATATAAGCTACAAAGTTAAAAATTTAAAATTAGCTAGTTTATATACTAGTAAATAAGTTCTTAAAATTTTAAAATTTATTACTAACTATTTGTTAAGATGCGCGGTTACGTACGGCCTTTTTTGTTAGTAAAAAAACTGACCGGTTTGGTGGTTTAACCGGTTCGGTGGTGCTTTACGTTACTGGTAGGCTAGTATATTTACTAGTAACCTAGTATATTAGATAACGTTATGATTAAAGTAAATACTCTAATAGGCTGTAGGGAAGATTAGTCTTCTATATAACGTCAAGTACCACCGAAGCGGTCACACCACCAAACCGGTCACTTTTTTTACTAACAAAAAAGGCCGTGCGTAACCGTGCATCTCTACGAATAGTTAATAATAAATTATAAAATTTTAAAGACTTATTTACTAGTATATAAACTAGCTAATTATAAATTTTTAACTTTATAGCTTATATAGTTGTAGAGATATTTAAAATTAAGGCTAGTTTTGGCCCCCACATCTTATAACTCTATTATTACATAAGCTATAAAGTTAAAAGTTTAAAATTAGCTAGTTTATATACTAATAAGTAAGTCTTTAAAATTTTATAATTTATTATTAACTATTCGTAGAGATGCACGGTTACGCACGGCCTTTTTTGTTAGTAAAAAAAGTGACCGGTTCGGTGGTGTGACCGGTTCGGTGGTACTTGACGTTATCCTTAATTATGTCCGTAAAATATATCTACGCTTATTACTAGATAAGGTAATTAGACGATCTACATGTGTTTTTCCGAAAGGGGGGCGGGTCTGATTATTGAAAACGATAAGAACATATCTGGAAATGTACACATGCAGCTCGGTAAACGCGTGCTGGGCGGCGACTTCACGTACGAGAGTCAAAATCACGCCACATTTCTACCCTTTTGCTAGGCTTCACATACTTATTTCCACCAATAACATATGTTGAAAGTAATCTCGGGTCCTGATCCAAATCACTGGGTCCTGTGCAAGTTACGCTTACAAACTTCAAAGTGTGTAGACGAGCTTAGTCCCGCTGACTTTGCCAGCCCTAAGCACTTCCAACCCCTTGACAACTCCGTCCAGACCACTTCCTGTTTGGTTTAATGATAGACGGATGGGCTTGATTACTTCCTTGGCAAGTAGATCTTGGCAGATGTCAAGGAACGCCCTCGCATATTCCGTCTCGTCCGGTCTTGGGTGTGCGGGTCTTCCTCCCACCCAATAAGGTTCTCCGAGAGCGTCGTACGCCATTGTAAAGATGGGAGTGCTCACCTTCGGGTTGAGTTTTCTCATTGCGACCATGCTCTTCCCACTGACTGGATTGATGGTGGTGTAGAGGACTTTACTTTCGTTACTCATCGCCGCCGCACAGATTTCCGCTCCCGTGCCCATGCAGTCCCACGAATATTGAAGCTGATTCTTCGTGTACTCTCTTATGTCCGCACCGCAAGATGACGAGTGGTAATCGAACACTGCGTCTGCTCCCAATGCCTTGAGCATGTCGAAATTGTGTGGCGATGATGTCGCAACAACCTGGAGCCCAGACGCCTTGGCGAACTGGATGCCGTACATACCAATTGATGTACTCGCAGCATATATGAGAACGGGAAACGGCTTCTCCGCTGGGCGAGTAGGTAGTGGAAGCTGGAGAGACTTGTACAATGATTGTCCCTGTTCTTTGTCAGTGCTGTATACAACGGCGATGTAGATTCGTACGTACCACTGTCACCAATGCAACTCCCATTGTTGCGGCTTCTTCGAAGCTGATGTTTGCTGGGATCTTGAATTGAGCTGCGGCCTTTGCAATGATTACTTTGGCAAAGGCACCGTTATCGTGATTCGTTCGGTCCCTTTCCTCTACAGTCAATATTAAAACTACCTAATGTCAACAGATCACTAACCCGCCATGAACAAAGGCTCCGATGCGGTCGCCCTTCTTGAATGACGTGACATTTCCACCAACTTCCTTCACAACACCAGCATAATCGCACCCAGCTCGTGCTCCCAGATCTGCTTCTCCATAATCAATCTTCTTCCAGTCGGTTGGATTCAGAGCGACAGCCTTAACATCCACAAGTACCCAATCTGCGCGCAGTTTCGGCAGGGGAACTGTTTGAAGGCTCACTCCCTTCCCTGGTTTCAAGTTCACAATTGCTGGGGTGGTCATTGCCGCTGAATGTTACGAGGTTCGCGCGAAGTAAAAGGTTTTGCACCGACAGTTGATACTATGCTGCTCGACCATATATAGGAAACACCGGTCGATACTGGATATATAATCATTATTTACTGTTGAGTATTGGCAACATGAACGCGAGAGAGTTTACGTAGGGTCCCTACTGTCATCATTATTGTCCGCTGTGATTACTATGCTTTTGCCCTGTGTTCTACGTAAATAACTCAAGGGAAGCTGCATAACTCGGCTCACCCGTCACCCAAGTCTTACATGCAGTAGCCCCAACGTATATTTAACGGAAACGAGGGATCATGCAGGGCTACCACACCTCGGCAACAACGGGCCTGTGCACCTCGGAGAACACAAGGTCAACGTGAACTCCACCTTTGCAACGCGATTCATGCAATAATACACAAAGCCCTATACCTCATCGCTGCCATGTTAAGTACCCACTATGTGCGACTTGTGTACTAGCGTGTGGCCTGTGTAGCTGCCACCAACATCTGTATAAGTTAGATTTTTGCCATTTGGCTTGGTTCCAACAAGCCACCCTGGGGATAACTCTGAGCCTGGACTTTCTGTGTAAGCAAGAAATCCATCGTCGAGCCAAGTATAAAGGGTACGTTTGTTGCTGTACTACCTTGCATCGTTACCGTCACGTACAGAAGATTGACCACCATGTTTAGTACCGTTTCGAGCAGAGTGAAGATGGAGGTCGTTATGGTGGGTGTGGCGTGGGCTGCCAATTCCCTGGGGAACTACCTACCACTGCAAGGAAACTCCCTCAATGGGTTTATTGAGCGATGCAGCAGTCAAGGGAACAATTTCACTGCAGACCTCGCTGCGCGACTGTCTCCCGGCGCGAAGATCTCCTTCCCCGGCGAGGAAACCTTTGCCGAAGCGACTGCTAGATGGTCAACCTTTGCGCCCCCCAACATATCCATCAACGTCGAGGTGGCGGTTGAACAGGATGTAGTGGAGGTTGTCAGATTCGCAAACGAGCACAACAAATCGTATCTGGCTGTCAACAACAGACATGGGGCTACGAACGGTGTTGGAAAGGTCAAAGATGGCATCCAGATCTTGATGTCACAGTTGAACAGCGTCGAGGTGGCAGCTGACGGACAAACCGCAACATTTGGCGGTGGTGTTTTGGCGAAAGACGTCACTGAAGGACTATGGGCCAAAAATAAGCAAACTGGTAAGAGCTCACTTTCTATTGTTATGCTTGAAGGTGTCTGACTTAGCTGAACAGTGACCGGTGGATGCGAATGCGTCAGTCTTGTTGGTCCAGGACTCGGCGGCGGACATGGCTTTTTACAAGGACGTCATGGGTTGGTACAGGACCAATTCGTATCTCTGAATCTCGTAACCGCTGATGGTAAGCTCACCAAAGTTGATCAAAATCATGAATTGTGGTGGGCAGTGCGAGGCGCTGGTCACAATTTTGGCATTGTCACGTCTATTACTTCCAAGGTGTACGATGTTGTACGTCCCAAATGGGCCTATGCAAGTTTCTTCTACACTGGCGACAAGGTTGAAAGTGTCTATGCAACCATCAACGAGAAACTTCTCAAGAACAACACTCAAGAGGTTGAGATCATCAATTACTCATTATTCATCAATGACCCCACTGTGGACGCAGCCAACGTAAGCACATCTGAGTCCACTGGAGCGCAGTAAATTGCTGACTGATTTAGCCCATCATCCAATTTTTCATCGTTCAAGAAGATACGGAAATAGTAGACGAGAAGTTCACTGCACCGTTCACCGCTCTCGGCCCTGCCGTGCAAGCAGCTGGAGGTGGTGACTACAGGGATCTTCCCACATGGACAGGAAACGCGGGCGACCAGATCTTCTGCCAGAAGTTGGGTCTCTCTGCATTTCGATTCCCTCTTGAGCTTCAGGTGTATGACATCGCCGCGCAAAGAAAGGTCTACGATTTGTACAACGCTGCCATGAAAGAGACCCCTGCTCTTAACGGTTCCATTGCCCTGTTTGAAGGGTACTCTATGCAGGGTGTACAGGCTGTTCCTGCTGAGAGCAGCGCATATCCCTTCCGCGAGAGCCCTCTTCTTGTCGCTCCTGTTATTTTCTTCAAGGAAGACACTCCCGAGCTCGCTCAAAAAGCCGAAGCTCTTGGCACCAACATGCGCGAAATTCTGTTCGAAGCCAGCGGTCAGCCACACCGTCGCGTCTATGTCAACTATGCCTTGGGCATTGAGGGACCTGAGGAATGGTATGGCGCCGAGAGCTGGCGCCAAGAGAAGCTGAAGACGCTTAAGAAGAAGTACGATCCTGCGGGGAAGTTTAGCTTCTACAACCCAATTGCATAGATTTCTTCGGATATTACAGAAGAAAGGGAAATTTTCCAGTGCAACATCCTGCGACTACCAACGATAGATTCAAATTCATATTGTACTACATTCACTTTTGCGTGCCAAATACGCCCAGGACCGTGCTCGTAATCGTAAGCAGATGAATTCTTGCATTCCTTGCCTGCTGATGCCTGTGAACATGGTATAGCGAATTGGTATAGATAGGTTTCTATAGTGGCAAGTGGCTACGGAAATATGGAATATCAGCTATAACTAGGTTCCCATACGAGCGCGGGAATAGCCCCATAATTCCAGTCGTTACAGGATTAGATGTCGATTTAATAAACTCTCGAGCTTGCATGTACATCCTGGTACGGGTTTCGGAATATGCATGCTGCGGGCGGCGCACATGTACTCAACTTACTCGGGCTCTTGCCGAGCCAATTACACATCAGCTTTCATTTCGACTGGCACGGCATACCCTTCGTCTAATTACTGCTTACATACCTGATTAGTACGGTGCTACCCCTCCCATTACTTCGCGTGAGATTGGGGTTCCTGAACCCAACGATACCCAGTTTTCAGGTACATGTAACAGTGACTATCCAGGCTCTTTGGAGCGGTAAAGGTTCCGTTTTGGTTGCCAATCAATGTCTAGACCTTCAAAATCCCGTAATCCCAACATCGAGTATGCTGGAACCAAGGAAATGCATGTAGGGGGTCAACACAAGACATCTTGGAGTAATGAGTTGGGACAATAGACGTTCATCATTACCGAGCTGAAACACTAAGATTTGTTACGTCAGTTAGGTATTGTGTGGTAGGTATTGCCCGCCACAGTAGTACAAGAAAACAGTCAGCATTTGTGAAGCGAAAACAGGTGTACTGTGTAAGCCCTAGGATATCGAATCTTGGCCAAACTCAATGGGATCACTGGAAGGATTTCATCACAAAATAGCACGCACAGGCACACATAATATGCAGAGTGCCCGTTCGTACATTGAAGTCCACATCGAGAACGCTAGCATGTATGTAGAGGGACTCCGGTTGTTCGAACTGCAAAGCCCACAGGTGAGACGGACAACCTGTAAAGGGTCTATATAGTCCCCGGGACTTTATACCGACGTCTAAAAGGTTGTGTGACTGTGTAAGAGTGGCATGCTTACACCACACCCGTACTCTGATCGACACACCCTTGCGCACCCCAATCGCCTTTCGAAACCACCTCCCACTTCGCACCCCCCTGAAGCCGATATAAGCAACAGAGCGTTCATGCTGATGCTGTGAAAATCACCCAACTCACGTCGACTTCTCCTTCTCCGCAGCATGGTTTTCGCACATACATTCCATCGCAACAAAGGCGCACAGGCGGATCTGATCGTACAAACACTGCTCCTCTTTCTTGACTTCGTCACGTTAGGGTTGCGTCTGTGGTCGCGTCAGTTAAGGAGGATCGGCCTCAAGGCCAGTGACTGGCTTATCATTGCTTCAACGGTAGATCCAACGGGTCCTTCCTTCTGCACAGATTCTGACTACCGACTCAGTTTTTCCTCACTGCTCGTTATGCCGGCGAGCTGTGCCTCATATTTTTAGGCGGTCTAGGACTGCATATCGAAGAAGCACTCGCTATTGGAGGGGCAGAGACCTCAACCCACTTCTTGAAAGTAAGTGCGCATCCAAAAACCAATAGCCGACGTACATTTTCACATCATTACTCCTCTGGCACTATCGCCGACCGTTGTTTTGACGCGCGAAAGAGGCTAACCTGTTTTTCGTCACAGATACTGTACGCCATCGATCTTTTGTGGATAACCACGTGTACCTTGACGAAACTCTCCGTCATCTTCTTCTACATCCAAATCTTCTACATCAACAAGAAGCTCGTATGGACTTGCTGGATCACCATCGGCATCACCATAGCCTACGGATTGGCATCTGGCTTCCATTTTGCTTTTTACTGCACACCGGTGCGGAAGAGCTGGTTTCCCACTTTACCAGGCCACTGCGGAGACGACAACGTCAAGTACTTGATGTGGGGTTCAATCGACATTGTTCTTGATTCGTTCATAATCTGTATCCCTGTACCAATTCTCAGCTCACTGCAGCTGCCGATGGCAAAAAAACTGGGGTTATTGGGTGTGTTTGGACTGGCAATGAGGTACGGCTATTATGTCGCAAAACGCGTCAATGGTCCGGCGGCTAATCAGTCTAGCATTATCGCGATTATGGGTATCCGGTTCAAGTTCTATAACGAGTTGGATCTCACTGACCCAACTTACGGTCTCACCTCCATGGGTAAGTCCTTCAACAATCAGACAACAAACAGGTGCGCTAACTATATATGCTCGAATGTTACAGCTCTCTTCGCTGCCTTGGTGCCACTGCTTGGAATCATCAACGCCAACATTCCCACGATACCCCCCGCACTTCACTATATCTTCAAGTCGAATATTTTCGGAACGACGCAACAAACAAGCGGGACCGCAACCACGACACCCCCCACTTGGTCGACTAAGAAAGGAAAAACTAGCCGATTTGACACTGATTTTGAAAGACTTTCGGATCCTGACATTCCATTAGTCAACGTCCCAGGTAAGGGTTGAATCCTGATGGATTAGGTGGCAGCATGCTCATACAGATTAGGTGAGAATCAGGATCACCACGTGAAGGAAGGAAGACAGATCCAAGTGACAACGAATTGGCGGGTTCAGTCCAGTCCCAACAACATGTTGTAGTGCGGTGTAGTTGTGGAAAAGATGTGCGGTATAGTATCTTTATAATACCCGTGTCGACACCGTTAGTAGTATTGCGACGAAAATCTTTCCTTTCATAGTATCTCTATAACTGCTGTGTCTATAGACACAGCTGGTGCAATCTAGATTCTGCATGATTTCACATATCCATTGGGCAATTCTGTTGTCACGAGGGTCATGCAGTTAATTATATGTATTATGATATTGAATGGGCCAAAAAGTGGTAGTTATCAGCAACTGTAAAGCTCTGCCCCCACCTCTGACTTCGTTCATGTATGTCAAACGGCATAACCTTCCTATTTTGCGCTCGGCACAGCAAAGAATTTTACATGATCTCTAATGCACAAATCATCTTGGCTACTTGTGCTCGGTCATCCCGCCTTTTTACGCACTTAGTGCCAGTGGGTCGTGGATCTGCATTGGTCACTAAGTGGTCACTGAAGAATCATCCGCGGCATATCCCTGTCTTCTATCATCCGGCTACCGGCTACCCTAGATGTTACTAAAAAGATGTGTAGACAGACCGACACATGATCTTCCCGTTCCCCATCCTTCGTAGAATGTCATTGGACTAGCGAGGCGTAAGAATTGATCTGTGTAGCTGGTTTGGTCGTTACACAAAGCCGCCGAGATACGATTGGATGATTGCAGAAAATTGATTGGCATACCAACACTATAAGTTCGGAGACCGATAAACAGATAGGAACTATCTCTGGAACCTATCTGTAACAGGCAAGTGTACTCCGTTCGCCTCAGTGTTGCATCCTTCAAGTAACCGTTGAGCCGAAGACTTGCATAACCGCGTGTCCGTTGTGTCAAGAAGGAAGCTAGCTCGTGAAAAATGCCCTTACTTCCATGGGTTGTCCATGCAGGCTGGCTGAAGTCCGACACATACATTGGTTGGTGGATCAAATATCGGGCAACCTGGACGCAACCGTAGTATACCAATGTTTATAAGAATAGGATGATGCCCTAGCGTCCGTGTCTCGGCTATCTACCTGTTCATCACCAAAGCTTACGCCATATTGTCTGTCATATTGTGAGATTTCGAACTCTATTCTCACCCCACAAGCGGCCAGTCGACTGTCTCACAGTATGGCACCGTTCATGGAAGAGCAAAAGTCGTCAAGCATATCTAGCTTCAGCGACGATGCTCAACGTGCTGAGAATCCTAAAATCGATGGTAACGATGCGGAGCCCATTGCCATCATCGGATTTTCTTTCAAATTTCCCGATGAAGGGGATACACCGGAAGGCTTCTGGAATATGCTGCTGGAACAACGGAATTGTGCAAGGGAATTCCCCGCTGACCGCATCAATGTGAATGGACACTATCGCAAAGAAAATAGACACAATAGCGTAAGTACGATCTGAACTTGTCTTTCTGCAACATAATATGCAACATATATTCCTTGTGGTTATTGTGTTACACCAAAAAAAATTTGCTGGCTGACACTCCCCCATAGTTACCGGTGCGCGGGGGCAATTTTCTGAAAGAGAACGTCTCGGTTTGGGACGCCGATTTTTTCTCAATTTCCCCCGTCGAAGCCAATGCACTGGATCCCATGCAACAGAAACTGCTCGAGGTCTCCTACCATGCTTTTGAAAATGCCGGACTTCCCATTGAAGATGTCTCAAACACGGAGACTTCGGTCTACACCGGATCCTTTACCCATGACTACATGCTCCAGATGGTAAAGGATACTGACGACCTACCAACTTACGCAGGCTACGGAGTGGGAGCGGCCATGCTCGCAAATCGAATATCCCATTTTTTCAACCTCATGGGCCCTAGCATAGCAGTGGATTCTGCGTGCTCGAGTAGCGCTATGGCGCTCGATATGGCCGTGCAGTCATTGAGGACTCGATCATCCTCCATGGGTCTTGTCGCTGGATGCAATATGCTATTTGCACCCGAGACTTTCGCGTTTCTTTCCAATATGAACATGTTGTCAAAGGACAGCAGATCGTATTCATTCGATTCCCGCGCCAATGGCTACGCCCGTGGTGAAGGTATCGCAGTATTGATTGTAAAACGCCTCGATGACGCGATTCGCGATGGAAACACGATACGCGCTATTATTCGGGCTACTGGTGCCAATGAAGATGGTAAAACACCTGGAATTACGCAGCCAAGCCAAAACGCACAGCGGCTCTTGATAGACCAGACATACGCGAAAGCAGGACTGTCAAAGAGTCTGACACGATACTGCGAAGCTCACGGCACAGGAACACCTCTTGGCGATCCTTTGGAGTCGGGAGCAATTGGAAAGTGCTTCCGCGAATTTCGGAGTGACGAGGAACCCATGTATCTAGGCTCGGTCAAATCCAACATCGGCCATACGGAGGGTGCCAGTGGTTTGGCCGGAGTCATTAAGGCCGTTTACACCTTAGAACACGGACTTATCCCCCCGAACGCAGACTTTCGCGAAATTAATCCGAGGATTGATACCAAATATCTGCGAGTCAAGATACCCACTGAGCCGACACCTTGGCCTACACTGGGGGTTCGGAGAGTATCAATCAACAGTTTTGGCTACGGTGGAGCGAACTGCCATATCGTTCTTGATGATGCTTACAATTATATGAAGTTGCGGGGCCTGAAGGGCAAGCACAAAACAGCCGCATATCCGCCGGGAACGAAGATTGAAGAGGCCGAGGCCGAGGCCGCCACGGAACCCTCTGCTGAAGAAATTGCACCGAAGCTCATTGTGTTGTCAACGAGTGATGAGGCAGGTATTCAACGTCTTGCTGGATCTTATGGCTCGTATCTTATGAAAAAATACTTTGCTGGAACCGCAGACAACAAGTTCTTCAACTCCCTGGCATATACCCTAGACAGTCACCGCAGCAGGTTTCCCTACCGAACTAGCATTGTTGCACGGTCTACTGAGGACCTCCTCGATCTTGGGTCTGAGATACCCGCTCCCAAAAGAGCTCGTTCGTCGCCTCTTCAACTGGGGTTTGTCTTCACTGGACAGGGCGCACAATGGCACGCCATGGGACGAGAGCTCCTTGTATATCCCATCTACAGACAATCGATAGAGGAGGCCAGTGCTTATCTCAATGATTTGGGATGCAAGTGGTCTGCATTAGAAGAACTGGGCAGAAGTAAGCAAGAATCAAACATCGATGATCCAGAATACAGTCAGACACTGTGCACAGTCGTGCAGGTCGCTCTTGTAGACCTTCTGGACAAGGCCAATATCAAGCCCGTTGCCGTTGTCGGACATTCATCCGGCGAAATTGGTGCAGCCTATGCTGGACGGTACATCTCTAAACAGAGCGCGTGGAAGGTTGCATATTCGCGAGGTGTGGTCGCTTCAAAGTTGACCAGGTCTACGTCACATGGAGCTGGCGCCATGATGGCGGTTGGCCTTCCCGAGGAAGATGCGCGTCCTTATATTGCAGAGGTCCTTTCGAAAGAGAAGGCTGATATTGGTTTGATCATTGCTTGCGTCAACAGCCCCTCGAACGTCACTGTTGCTGGAGATGATCACCTGATCGACGCTCTCCTTGCTCATCTCAACGCGCAGAACAAAGGAATCTTTGCCCGCAAATTGCGTGTGCAAGTGGCTTATCACTCCCCTCAAATGCAGGCTGTCGCAGAAGAATATCTCGAGAAGTTAGGACCGATTCTGAAAGGTCCTTCAACTACTGAAACCATTCCAATGATCTCCAGTGTCACGGGCAAACTTGTTGTGGAGAAAGAGGTCTTCAACCCCACATATTGGCTACAAAACATGGTCTCCCCTGTTCTGTTCAGCCCCGCGGTCAAGGTGATGTGTGGAAGTGAGAGTGCTGTAGATCATTTGGTCGAACTGGGTCCACACTCCGCCCTCGAAGGCCCGCTTCGAGAGATCTTGAGGAGTGAAAATATGAAGCAAGACGTTGGATACAACTCTGTACTTGTACGAAACAAGCCGGCGACTAACACGCTTCTTCAAGCCGTTGGGAATCTGTGGTGCGAGAACTATCCCGTCAATGTTCGCGAAGTCAACGAACTCGACCTTGTCCAGCCAGCTTCTCGGGATATGCTTATTGATATACCCTCCTATGCGTTCGATCATTCACAGGAATACAGGACCGAAAGTCGCCGGAGCAAAGATTACCGATTTAGAAACCAGCACCCCCATGACTTCCTCGGCAGTCGTTGCTTGGACTGGAGTCCACTTGATGCGCGTTGGCGGTTGCTCATCCGGACGCGTGAGCTCCCTTGGATTGCGGATCACATAGTCGATGGCCGAAAAGTATACCCGGGAACCGGTATGCTGGTTATGGCTATAGAAGCTGCAAAAGAGCTTGTGGATCCCAATCGTGACCTTTCGGGCTTTGTGTTGCGCGATGTGGACTTCTCAAGTGCAATGGAACTTGAAGGTGCAACAGAAGTGCTGGAAGTCATCACGAGTTTAAGGCCTAAAAATGGCATTGCTAAGGACGCCACCACCTTCGACTTCGAAATCATCTCGTATGCAAACCCAGAATGGTTGAGAAACATTAGAGGATCGATCGAGATTCAGTATGAGGAGGGAAAAGAGTGGGATGCGAATCAAAGAAAAGATTTCGCAAAGACTGTCATATCACGACACAAGACGAGTAAAGAGGCTTGCACTGAGCCAGTTGACGAGTCGTTCATGTACAAGCGGCTGAAATGGTGGGGTCTTGACTACGGACCAAGTTTCCGGAAAGCGAAGGACCAGTTTGTGAGCAGCAACGACGAAGCCCTCGCCACTATTGAGACTATGAAGAGTGAAGAGGAGGAGTTACAGCCTCACATCATTCACCCCGTCACATTCGATGCTATTGGTCACCTGTGCTTTACCGCTTACAGCGCTGGGGGCAAAAACCCCATCGCAACAGCCATGCCATCGACGATTGACTATGCATGGGTTTCCAGTCGCGGACTTTCGACACCAAACGCGAACACGGTGCAGACCTGCGCGAAAGTAGTAAGACGCACGCCGCGCGGTTTCCAGGCCGAAATTACTGGAGTCAATCCGGAGAATACAGATGAGCTTCGAGTGCACGTCAAAGGATGCACGATGGCATTCATTTCCGAGGTCCGAGAAGAGTCTGAAGACATGAAGAAAGTCGAACTACCTAACCCGGAACAGCAATGGTACCATGTGGTCCGGAAACCTGATTTGGCAATGCTTAGCTCGGCTGAGATTGAAAAATATATATATCAGCAATGCGGCGAAAAAGCCGATTCCTTGGACTTAATTTCCAAATACATTGAACTAGCAGCTCATCAAAACCCCGGGCTGCAAATACTCCAACTTGGTGCTGGTGACGAAGCCCAAACGCAGCGCATCTTGAGTGCCGCCTTGGATCAACAAAAGACGGGAGTTTTGACTTGCGCAAGGTACGACATTGCAGATACCGACGAGAACGAGCTCGCTAGCCTGCAGAAAGCTTTCACCAAATATGGAGAGAAGATGAGCTTCCACGACTTGTCGTCTTCCAACTATAAAGCTGACCAATACGATTTGGTGATTGTCCTTGACCATGATCGCACGCCAGAAAACTTTTCAGCATTGCTTCAAGAGGCTAAAAAGAGCATCAAATCTGGTGGTAGATTGATCACAAAAGCCCCCATCCTAGAAAACAGTCGCCTTGAGGAGGAACTCAACAAGAATGGATTGTCTAGACCCGATCTTTCTTTGAAATCTCCACGTGATACTGAAAGCGGCATTATCGTTTCTGAAGCTGCAATGGCTGAAATCGAAACCAACTCAAGCGAGCAGAAAGTGCGACTCCTAGTCGTGGGAGACTTTGCGAACGCACACCACACCTCTTTTGTCAACGGAATCAAAGAGCAGACAAAGGATGACGCACGATTCGAAGTCGTTCAAACAAGTCTTGCAGAAGCACCAAAGGACCCTGAAATCAGGAGTAGCATTCTTATCCTCCTCTCAGACCCTGAGCATTTGTGTTTGGAGTCAATGAGTGAAGACTCCCTGGCTCTTTTACAGATCTTGATATCTTTTAACAGCAAGGTACTCTGGGTTTCTAACAAAGAAGCTGAAAAGGCCATTGGTGGTTCTCCTGTCTCCGCGATCATAGAAGGCTCCGCGCGATCGCTACGTATGGAGAACAGTGGCCTGCATATTGTTGTCTTGACACTGGCGTCTTTCGAAGGCAGAAGTATGCACCATGTTCTACCTGTGTTGAAGAAAATGGTGTCCCGTCCGGCCGGATCGAACTACGAACAGGACTACTTTGAAGTTGACGGGCAATTGCACACGGACCGCTTGATAAACTCCAACAGTCTAAAGGAAGCTGCCAATAAACTGCTAGCACCCCAGTATGTTGAGAGGGTGAAAATAGCCGACCATGACTTTAAGCTAGAGATCTCGCAGTTCACGCAATTGGACACACTCCACTTCGTTGAAGACACCGACATTAAGGGAGAACTGGGGCCAGAAGAAGTTGAAGTCCGAGTCAATGCCGTCTCAATCGAATCGCGGGACCACAGAAAAGTCATGGGCAAGGGAAAGAACCAGAAGCCCCAGTTCGGTAATGCATGTGCAGGAGTCGTCACCGACTCTGGGCGCAATGTAGAGTTTAAGATAGGTGATCGAGTCTTTGCTATTGGAAAGAACAGCTTCAAATCTCGAGTGCGCACGCTCAACTCTCAAGTGATTAAGCTGCCCGATACAGTCGACTTTGTGCAGGCGTGCGAGCAGATCCCCGCGTTGACTGCTCTGCTTTATGCCATCACTGTAGTTGGACGATGGCGTGCAGGCCAGTCGGTAATGGTATATCCATGCACAGGATTCATCGGAGACGCCGCGATACGGATCTGTCAGAAACTAGGAGCCACCGTTTCTGCAACAGTCTACCGCGAAGAGCAAAGTAAACAGCTGAACGAGCGTTTCAATATCCCCAAGGATTCCATCTATTCGCACCAAGCGTTCTCCAATGGTTATCGACCAGGATTCAAAGGCGCAGACATCGTTCTTTGCCTCCAGCCTCCCTCAAGCCAGCAGGACTGGACTTTCGTGAACAGATTTGGGTCCGTCGTCTACGTTCCCTCCATTTCCGGGTCATCTCCTTCACTACCGACCTTCCAGCTTCCGACCAACGTATACTACAGCTCGTTCGACTTCCAACAAATAGTAGAAGAGCCCGGACATCCTTTGCAAGACTCTCTCAACTATGCTATCAATATCCTCTCCACCACCCAAGAGGAGAAAAAGCCCGCCGGATTTCCTGCCTCGCAAATTGTAGAAGCTTTCAAGCATATCGCGGATGAAAACAACAACGCAGTAGTAGTCTTAGATCCTGAAGAAGAGATCACGTTGACTAGGAATACGAAAAAGACACTTCGCCTGGACCCCAATGCCACTTACGTGATATCTGGTGGTACAGGAGGTATTGGCCGAAGTATGACACGATGGTGCGCTGCTCACGGAGCGCGCAACTTGATTCTCCTTTCTCGATCTGGCGCAAAATCTGACGCCGCTCAGGAGCTGGTTTCATCATTGACCGCCCAGGGTATTCGTGTAGAGGCTCCGCCGTGCAATACTTCCGACAAGGACACCCTGAGTGCAGTGCTTGATGATTGCCTTTCTCGCATGCCACCTATCAAAGGTGCCATGCAGTCCAGTGGAGCATATAAAGATCTTACCTTTGATCGATATACTCTCGAAGGCTGGAACGCGGCTATCAAATCCAAGGCTACCTCTTCTTGGAATCTACACAGGGTTCTTCCCTCAGGCATGGACTTCTTCATCATGCTTTCCTCAGTCAGCGGGCTCCAAGGAGCGATATCAATGTCCAGCTACGCAGGAGCAAACTCTTACCAAGACGGCCTTGCGCGCCACCGTATTTCCATGGGCGAAAAAGCAACGGCGATCTGTCCAGCGGTAATGCATGATGTAGGCTTCGTCACCGAATTCTCCGACGCGCAGAGGGAACGCATGAACCGTGTCGGCTGGTTTATACCTACTTGGGATGCGGAAATTCATGCCTTGCTGGATATCTACTGTGATCCGGCAAGTTCGAGGATCAACGATACCGAGTATCGTCCGATTATGGGCTTGCACACCATTGCTCAATTGGGTGCTAATGGCCATGATGTTCCGTTCACCTTCACGCAGCCGCTATGGCAGCACACGCTCCACGCGCCCGTTAAAGTCAAGATCGACGCTGCGAAGAGAAATGATGAAGATAACATTAATACTATGATCAGGAGTGCGGCATCGCTTGATGAAGCTGCGGCGATTGCGACGAAGGTAGTGCGAAAGCACCTAGCTGTACTGCTATCGATGCCCGAAGAAAGGCTACAAGACGGATCTAGCATTGATTCTCTGATTGCGATTGAATTGAGGAACTGGCTTGGGAAGAAGTTTGATGCTGACATTCCCGTATTCGAGATTGTTAGTGCTGTGACGTGGAGCGCGCTCGGGACTTCGATTGCGGAGCAAGTGAGGAAGTAAAGGTAGTGTTCATGGCAAAGCTAGATTTCAGAAGATATAGATTATGTAGAATCCTGGTCTAGACTAGTGTTTTCGATCAGCCAACGCACAGTCTCACCCAACGCACGGGCAACACCAAAATCCCTCTCAACACAACACTGAGTTTCTGCACCATCCACGATAGCTTAATTGTTCTAATAATTCATTCAATAACTAAACAAACTGCTGCGAAAAAGATGTACTATTTGAATTTTGATGGAAGGTTAATGTTCCTGCCACACCGAGTCGTTCTTATGGGTTGAGGATCACGTGCCTGCGCATCCCCCCAACCTCTGCATCAGCACCACGCTTCTGTTTTTTCTGTACGGGATTCGTGATAGGCTTTGAAGCCTTCCTCTTTCCCTTTTGGGAAGTTTGTATAGACCTCTGGGTGTTTTGTTTCTCCTGTTTCTTCCGTTCCCGGGCAGCCTGTTTCGCAGCCTTGATCCTCTCCCTCTCCTCCTTCTTCTTAACTCTTAACCTCTTTCTTTCTTCTTGCTCTTGAAGTTTAAGAAGCTTCTGTTGAGTCTTGGCTGCCTTGTCTTGAGCCTTTTGAACTTGTTGCTCCTTTTCTTGTTGTTTCCTAATCCTCTCACGGAACCGGGCCTCCCTTATCTTCGTAGGTGACCAGAACACTGCACCACCATGGTATTCAAAAAAAAAACGGTATTAAGGGTGCCAAGGTACTCTTTTCTCCCATGGAAAATATTGAGAAGGTATGTTCAGACCCACCACCCTGGTAAATAGGACGATGGTTTTGGTTCACAATACATTTTACTATTCCGAGAAGAGCTAACGTAATTATAGGAAACCGACTGGCACCGCCGCCGCCCCAAAAATGAGTTCTGGATGGATCTCAAGGGATACGTCAACATATTGAGTGGACGACCTTCGACTGCGGTTCAGAATTGATGATGTAGACCTTGTTGATATGAATTTATGAATGTGTATTAATACCCGACACGTGACAAGTACTCCCCTACATGTAGGCGTGATTCATTTCTATGATGGAAAGAAAACCTCGAGAAATCAAAGTTACTTTAAAACACACATCCCCTAATCCCCTATATCATCAACATCAACATTATTGACATCATTAAAATATCATGGGCATACTGAAGACCAAGACACAGATCAGACCTTTAAGCATTACATCAATATATTGTGAAGGCGGTCGTAGCCTGCGGAGAGTCTAGAGAAGGGGGGGGGGGGGGGGAAATCCCTCCTTACCCATCTTTCCATGTGACTAGGAGGCTTTGAAAGAGACGCTTCCCTGTCATTCTCTTGTTACGTGCTGCGAATTACGGATGGGATGAATGATGATTAGAAATGATGACGGTGATTATTCAGTCAACTCGAGATTCTGCCCTTCTCTACAAAGACAAGAGGCGGGGGGTTGGGGCGGAGTTGGGACGTATTTCTTAAGTCGAGATACTCATGTGTGTGAAGCTTCAGCGTCCCTGAAATCGTCTCTGATCGCCGCAAACAAAAAAGGTGCGTGCGGCAACGCAAGGGTAAATCTTATGTAGTCATGAGAGTTCATAATCAATCGCGATTGATGATGTATTGCAAAAGACACATATACATACATACATACATACCTACATGCATCTGTTACCAGCATAAATTAAAACATCTCTTCAAGAAAAACGAGCCTTACACTCGGCGTCAATCTCTCACCTGCTCCATCTTCAACCGCACAAACGCCTCTACTTCTTCTTCCCCCGTTATATCGTCAAGCGCATCATCATCATCATCCCCGTCCCTGTGAAGCGCAGCCCAATAAACCGCATCGACATCAAAACTCTTCCTGATCCCATAATCAAACCAGAATCTCCCCGTGACCCACGAATCCCGCATCCTCTGTGATAGCAAAGGACCCTTCGTCGTTCCCGTCCTCCCCTCCACGCGCTCCAAAGCCCGCAAGAACTGCTCCATCCTGGGCACATAACGGCTAACAAACTCGTCCATGGAGTGGTGTTCCAGCCACATATCCGGACCGAGGAGCAGTAACCACGACGGCGGATCGTACGCGAATTGCGCCGGCGCGGCGTATGTGAATTCCCAATCCAGCACGGCGGTGATGCGTAAACTGGTTGGATCAGCGAGCATGTTTGAAGGTTGCAGGTCGTCGCAGAAGAGTTTGAACGGGCCGTTGTTGTCTTCTGTGTTGTGGAGGTAGTAAGTGGAGAGAAGCTGTTAAATACAAGTGGACAGTGTAGTAAGCAGGTATCATAGTGGTGAGTCACGGCACTGAAGTGGCACAGCCTCAACGGTTGCCACCACCAGCTGAGAGCATGGCCGACCCGTTCCTGCCCTGATCTTGCGCCTGAGGTGATAAAGCTTTTGTGTGGGTAAATAGGTTCAAAGTAAGCTCTATTATCACCAATGACGCTTTGTACAACGTAACGCGCATAAAAGACTCAGACAGCTCGTTAAAAATTTTCCATGCCCCACCAAACTTCTTCATAAATCTATCTCTAATTCAATACCTTTTCTTGCTAAGAATGGCTTGCGCCACTTCTTCTATAATTTCAGTAAAATACATCTCCATTCCAGATGCTCTTTCAGCTTTCATGCAAAGTCTAGTCGGACTCTCGAACAACCCTGCTTCTCTCTACCTTTCCGTCAGCTCTCAAAGCCTAGTCGTCTACGTGGCAACGGCATCAACGATCAATGTCTTTAATCTGTCACGTCTTCGTAGCGCCCTAGACCAGAACGACAACAGCGCAGTGGCCTTAAAGTCTTTCTTGGAAACTGGTACTACAATTAAGGTCTTCTTCGACGCTCGCATGCCAGCAAAGATTCTCTTCGATGTTTGTGCCATCAAATTAGCGAACAAGGTACAATGTACCCATTTTCGCGCTGGGGGAGATACTAATTACAAGTCATAGATCTGTACTGAACGAGCCTTTATTCACGAGATACAATTGATGGAACTCGCGTTGCGTCGGAGCGATAACAACCGAGAGTGGCTTGCTGGATTTGATAAATGTATCGAGAATGACTCGGATCTTGACGTTGATGCAGCCATGCTGGGCAATGGGAGTAGCGGTATCGGAATAGACGAGAGAATCTTGCACCTACCAGTCTTGTGGAAAAAGTATCATGGCCAGTTGATCAGTGGCCGATTTGGAGTTGGGGGTTCGTTCTGGATCATGATGATTCGCGAGGCAACACAGAAACGATTAGAGGTATCACATGGTGAGGAGCACAGAGGATATCTTGTCAATGGAGCGAGAAGTGGCTGGTATAGAGAAAGTATTGAGGAGGTATCTGAGTCTTGGAATGATGATCTCATGATGGATATTTCTACTGATGGCGAGTTCTTGGGTGGTGCGGAACATTGGGCACAATTTAACGTGTTGTGATAGTGACGCTGGGAAGCAGTAATTTGCTAGAGCACAATATAGCTAAGCAACTGGTTCTTGAAGTGATAACCGTTGCTGTCAGTAACAGTTGTGGTTAGGGCATCCACGAGCTCTTCAATGTACGCTAGATCCGTATTACATACCTCGGACCCCCAACGGGAGCTAGAAGAAAGATGAGCAGGAACCAAGGCTTGGCTATAGTGTTTTCGATCAGCCAACGCACAGTCTCACCCAACGCACGGGCAACATCAAAATCCCTCTCAACACAACACTGAGTTTCTGCACCATCCACGATAGCTTAATTGTTCTAATAATTCATTCAATAACTAAACAAACTGCTGCGAAAAAGATGTACTATTTGAATTTTGATGGAAGGCTAATGTTCCTGCCACCCCGGGTCGTTCTTATGGGTTGAGGATCACGTGCCTGCGCATCCCCCCCAACCTCTGCATCAGCACCACGCTTCTGTTTTTTCTGTACGGGATTCGTGATAGGCTTTGAAGCCTTCCTCTTTCCCTTTTGGGAAGTTTGTATAGACCTCTGGGTGTTTTGTTTCTCCTGTTTCTTCCGTTCCCGGGCACCCTGTTTCGCAGCCTTGATCCTCTCCCTCTCCTCCTTCTTCTTAACTCTTAACCTCTTTCTTTCTTCTTGCTCTTGAAGTTTAAGAAGCTTCTGTTGAGCCTTGGCTGCCTTGTCTTGAGCCTTTTGAACTTGTTGCTCCTTTTCTTGTTGTTTCTTAATCCTCTCACGGAACCGGGCCTCCCTTATCTTCGTAGGTGACCAGAACACTGCACCACCATGGTATTCCTGCCTCTGTTAGAGGCCTAGAGTCTTGCTCTTCTTCTTGTGTTTCTTTGAAGCCTTGACCGCCTTACGCAGCCCTTCTATCTCAGTCTTTTGGAGGTTATCCTTAACTGCCATGTGGTGGAGGGACCGGTGAATCTTTTGAACCCTCTTATCACTCGGGTCTGGGACTACAGAGTTGATAAGTGTCTTTATCTTAAGCCAATCCTTTCCACTGTA
>KZ805605.1:0-36437 GCA_003073855.1 Periconia macrospinosa
CTTTCTTCCACCTCAGATTCCACAATAATATAAGTGTCTCCTAGCTAACATTGTTATAGTGAGCTTGGCCGCGAAGGTGGCATCGCCTTCGCCATTTTCAAGTTCTTCTTCGCCCGTTCCACGGCATATGGGAGCAGGACGCTCGTGCATGCTGGATGCGCAGGCCCGGAAACCCACGGCCATTATCTGAGTGAATGTGCTGTCGAGAAGCCTAGCGATTATGTGCTTAGCAGCGAGGGATATGAGATGCAAAATCGGTTTTGGAGGGAATTGAGCAACAAGTTGGAAGGTATCAAGCCGGGTGTCACTGCTGTGATATCAAATTAAAAGAGCAACTTCTTATGCGTTTTCTTTTGTTGAATGGGTATTCCCGGTTTTAGTGTGGTTTGGTAATAGTACTCGGTCTGGCAACACAGGTCTTCTATGTTTCTCTGTTCTGTTCCTATTTCTATTATTAATGTAGACTGTAGGATATTGTTTGTCATATTTTTACAGCTCCTGCTATTGTTATTTATTCGGTCTGAGAACGCTTAATTCTACGAAGCGATCCAGAAGTTGGCTTGGCGATTTCGGTGATTTCGCATCAAACAAAGTGATACAACGGTAATAAAAGCCTCCGTCTATGACCATGCTTAACAGCTACCTGGCTCTTGATCTCTTGCTCCTCCTGACAACTTCCTCCTTAATTTCGACGACCTGTTGCTCGTTTGCCTCAGGCTCCTTCTTTACGCGTTTTCTTTTTATGGTATCCTTCTTCACCACTTCATCAACAAGTAATGAGCCCCCGGGTTCTGTTTTAACAAGCACCTCCTCCTCTTTGATTTCAACCTTGGCTGTGATACGGTCAGAGAATGCTTTCAAATCTGCCGTAAAAAGCACCGAATGTGCCCATCCTGCCTCCTTCCCCCACAATTTCCGGAAGTGATTTGCGATGGCGACATACATTGCCTGAGTCAAACTGGCGTGCTTTCCTTTTCCAAACTTGTAGTCACGCTGCGCTATCTGCCAAACGTGGGTGTCAACAGGAACAGACTCAGACCAGCCCAATCCGAATAAGCATACGCAGTCAGCGACCTTTGGCCCAACGCCGTGGAGGGCTAACAGCTCCGCTTGAGCCTTCCTGTATCCCTCTCTACCCCCGTCTTCCATTTCTCCAGCTGGCGCAGTCCCTTTTCCAAACACAGGGCTCTCCGGATTACACAAGCCTTCCAACCATGCCAATCCCTTCTCTTCTGCCACCATTCTTGCTGTTTTCGCAATGTACTTTGCGCGATAACCAAAACCCAACTTCATTAAATGGGCCTCTACTTCTGGCACGGCAAGCGCTTCGGGCGTGGGGAAGTCGTGATATGGCTCATCATTGATGTGACCAATAAGGGGACCGTAATGTTTGCAGAGGTTGTGCACCATGCTTGAGATTCGGCTTATATTGTTGTTTGAACTGCATATAAAGCCTATTAAGGCCTCCCATGGATCCTGTCGCAAAATGCGCACGCCGGTGAACTTGGGAGCTTTCTTTCGGAAGTTGGCATCGGAGGCAGCCCACTGGTCATACAGTTGGGCGAGATTAGGCTCGAGATTGAAGTAGTGGTTTATCAGACCGAGAGTATTGTCATCATCGGATTCGGAGGGAACATTAGATGCGGGCGGCGTGGGCAAGGAAGTCGGTGTGGCGTTTGTCGAAGGAAAGATAGCACGATAATGGAGGTGGGAGGCATCCTGGCGAAAGGACAGTATGCGGCCGTGAAGAGCAGCAGACCATTCGTCCTCAGCAGATTTACGCCATCTAGACTACGTGTGAGAGAGTGAAGAGGGTAGGTTGTGGATGGAAAATACCTGAATGACTGTCCGCAGCGGAGAGTGGTATTTATACACAGCTCTTTGAGACTAACGGGCAGCTTGTGCCACTCTGAAGCACGTCCTGCCATGGGTTGCAATTTGATATTGTGAAGAAAAGAAAATCAATTCAATTGTTTTCAAATCCCATCCATTTATACAAGATTGCAGTTGTACAGTCGCAACGTCGTGTCGTCGAGCGCATACAACATTGTATGTAGGTAGGCGGCCCTGCATAAAACGTTGTTACTAATCACGCTAAGCCGCACACGGCCTAGTACCGAGAATCCTCGACTTTCTACCTAGGCCCGTCCTCCATTTACCTAACTTCCAGCGCACACACAACGCGCCCAACATACCCACTCTTTTCTTGAACGAAGCATATTCGTGTGTCATCATCCTAGAATTGCTAACTGAGAGGTTGGTTGGGAGCTTCCGTTTACCGCCTGCGACCTGCCAGCCAGGTGGTTTAGGGCAAATCGTTTCGCGGACCGCGACTGCGCCAACTGGTGCTACCAACAACCGTCATCATGAACGGGGACAGCTATTACAGAGGTTAGTGTTTTTCATCAGTATACGTACTGACTGTTTGATAGCTTCAAATGTTATACTAATCCTAGTAGACGGTCGTTCGGGTGGTTCAAGGGGATATGTAAGTACTCGACAATAGACCGTAACCCAGCTTTTTACAAATGCTAACGGCTCTAGTCTTCGCGGGATGATCGTCGAGACCGCGACCGTGATCGCGACCGCCGTGATCGAGGTGACAGGGGCGACCGGGGCGAGCGTGGTGACCGGGACCGGGACCGAACCTACCGCAGGCGTTCTCGCTCCCCACGCGGAGAGTATAGGGACGGCCCTCGTCGCGACTACGAAGTTGACTCCTATTCCTCCAGCCGCAATCAGCGTGCACAAGAACGCGAAGAAAATAACAGCCGCCGCCGCGAGCAACGTGACGACCGGGCATGGGGCGAATCCTACTCACGTCGCGGCGACCGCCCTGCGCGAAACGACCGCGACGACCATCGCGCCCCGCGCCGCGATAGGAACGATCGGGATTTCGATGACCGTGGTCGAGGTGGACGGCGGGACGGTGGAGGTCGTGATTTTGGGGGTGGTAGAGGCGAGAGGAAGAAGTCCGCTTCTCCTCCACCCAAGAAGCGCGAACCTACACCCGATCTTTCAAAGTTTGTGAACATTTTGGAACGCCCCCGACGCATGACGCAGTGGGATATCAAACCAGCCGGCTACGATAATATCACCGCCGAACAAGCCAAGCTCTCCGGCATGTTTCCTTTGCCAGGCGCCCCCCGTGCTGCTCCAATGGATCCTTCTAAGCTGGCTGCCTTTGTAAGCCCTACCACCGGCACTGCAAATGCCTCCGAGCTCCAGCCTTCGAAAGCAAAGCAAGCAAAGCGGCTGTTCGTGTACAACATTCCCCACGATGCTACCAATGAGGAGATTGTCGAATTCTTCAACTTGCAACTGAACGGACTCAACGTCGTATCTGGTCACAACCCTTGCGTTAGCGCAGCTATTGCCAGCAATCACGATTATGCTTTAGTTGAGTTCAAGACAGCCGAGGATGCGACTGTAGCATTTGCTATGAATGGCATTGCAATGCGGGACAACGGAACTGGTGCACCAGACACGGAAGGTCTCTCAATCCGCCGACCCAAGGACTACATCACCCCCTCAGAGGATGAAGGAGCCCGATCTAGCGACGGCGTATCATCTGATGTCAAAGACAGTCCAAACAAGCTCAGCGTTGTGAACATTCCTTTGTACGTTGAAGAGGCTCAGGTGCGGGAGCTTGTCGAAACCTTCGGCCAGCTCAAGGCATTTGTCCTTGTCAAGGATACTAGCACCGAACAGCATCGGGTAAGTTATTCCAATTGCTAATAACAAGTACCTTGCTAAGTTGATCACCAGGGTATCGCTTTCTGCGAGTATAGTGATCCCGACATTGTCGATCATGTTATTGAGGGTTTGAACACGATTCCACTCGGTGATGGCAACCTCAAAGTGACCCGTGCAACGGTCGGAATGAAGCAGCAAGTTGGTTTTGACGGTGGCGTGGGCGCGATCTCTATGCTGGCAAGCGGAAATGCTGCCGAGGACCACGAACACAGCCGCGTGATTTGCCTCTTGAACATGGTTACCTCAGATGAACTTATCAACGACGAAGAATATGAAGGTAATATATCTCACCCAAAGAAAGTATCTACTGCTCTGCTAACACACTCCAGAAATCAAGGACGACGTCGAGGAAGAATGTGGAAAGTACGGACCCATTCTTGAAGTCAAAATTCCTCGCCCAGCCGGAGCTCGCAGCACCGCGGGAGTGGGTAAGATCTACATCAAGTATCAAGATGTCGAATCGGCCCAAAAGGCGATCAAGGCGCTTGCTGGACGTCAATTCTCAAGGAGGACGGTGGTTGTCACTGAACTATCTGAAGAAAGCTTCGATGTTGAAGCTTGGTAAAGCTTGTGCTTCGCGAAGGAATGAGAGGATTGTCCTTTGAACTTGGCGGCGTCTGGTGCTCACTGTATCATTCCCTTTGTGTATTCGCGTGATATGGGTGGATGTAACCAAACCAAAAACGAGCTTGCAGCTGCGCCTATGTATAGTAATTTAATGAGGTCAGGGAGAGCCGGAAACAGATCACGGCTCAGGTCTTGAATAAGGTGGAAAACACAGAAAGAGATTATGAAAATGATACTTGGCCTTGAACTCATGGGGCAACAACGGATTTCTTACCGTGGGATGATACAGATTGAATTGTTATGGTCTAAATCATCGGGGCAACGCTGTCGTTCCTCGGTATCCTGTTGTCCACCTTCCTTTCAGCGCCTAGCCTAGTGATCCATCGCTTGTCCTTATCGCAAAGTTGCTCAGCGCAGTGGGAATGATTCTCAACACTTATTGGTACGACCATAATGTGCACCCGTATGCCCGGGTAGTCGGGTTTTAGTACCTGCGTCTTGGTGATCCTCTAGGGGCGGAGGAATGGGCGGAGGATGAAGTGTCGACCCGTTTTGGGTAAGTGGTCGTGTGCTCATCGTCATAGTCGTTGCTAGTTGGATTAGCATGGTGCGTGGGTAGGAAAGTATCTCAAAAGATAGATAAGAGAGGATTTTTGGCTCAGCCATAAAGGCTTAAAGCAGATCTTCGATGGCTTAGCATCTGCGCGGCGCACGTCAGACCTCGGTGCTTGCTAGAAGTTTGTATGTGGAAGGATCATATCAGTCAAGCGATTGCCTAAGTACCTCTTTTCAACATGCGCTTTGGACTCTTGCACACGCTCACGACGGCATTGAGCCTCGTGTCACCAAGTCATGCAGCCAGGATTTTGATGGGAAATGATGATGGTTTTGGAAGTGGTAACCTTCGCGAGTTTTATCGCTTGTTGAAGGAAGCCGGCCACGATGGTAAGTTTACCTTATCTGTACTTCCAAATGAGCCTGCTCCATAATCAGATAGCGATCATCTCACCAGCTCTATATTCGGCTAACAACCATTTAAAATATAGTCATCATCGTCGCGCCTGTGATCAACCAGAGCGCTCAAGGGGGTCGCTCCGATTTCACCACCGCCGCCAATCTCACCGCACCAGGCCAATACAATATCGTCCCCGCAGGCGCACCATCTGTCGGACCTGATCCCAACGACTCACACATTTGGTACTACAACGGGACACCAGCAGCTTGCACGTTTGTGGCCCTCGACTACGTCCTCCCACGATACTTCCCCGACTGGAACCAATCGCCCGACCTATTCGTTTCAGGCCCCAACTTCGGCGTCAACCTTGGACCCATTGTCTTCACACTCACGGGAACCTTGGGCGCCACGTATGCGGCCGTCAGCAGAAGCATCCCCGGCATCGCCTTCAGCGCGAGCAACGATGCGATCGCGTACACCAACGTGACGAATTCCAGCAACCCTGCCACATGGGCCGCGAGCGTATCCGTTAACATTGTCGAGGCATTCCTGAACGGCACAAGCGAAGGCCAGAGCGTCTTGCCGCTCGGGTACGGTGTCAACGTCAACATCCCCCCTCTGACTTCGGACGCCATGCCCGAGGTCGTCAGGAGCAGACTCACCGGGGAGGCCGACACCGATATTGCCGTCTTCAACGAAACGACGAAGCTTTTCAAGTACGGAAATGTCGTTCCTAAGGCTGCGGGTGTGAATGCTTGCATCAATGGTGATTGCAATCTACCCGGCGAAACGTGGGTGGTTCAGGGTGGTTCAATTAGTGTGAGCATTTTCACTATTGATTACGACGCGCCGGATGTCGCATACACAAACTCTGTTTTCGCAAAGATTGATGGGTTGACTGGGGGAGGTGATGAGGGGAACTCGAGTACTACCTATAAAAAGAGAGTCGTTGGCAAGAATGGGGTGATTCCAGAGAAATTGTTGTCTGGGAGAGACAACATAGCAAGGTAAACGAGTTCTAGACGAGACTATGAATGGGGGGTACGAAACCTGTATGTTTGGAGACGTTTTGACATCTTGTTTCATGTGGCATCTATTTTAGATGCATCAATTGATGAATGTGTAAACGGTGAAGACACGACTACGCTAGCCGTTTGTGCTTATGCACTTTGCAACGAATGTCCCCGCGAAGTACCTTCTCACGGCTTTACACCGCGTGAATTGTGACGTTTTGACAAGACAGCGTACCCTACTGCAAGCGTTGGGCATGAGACCTGCATGTAGTGGCGCATTAGCAAAACGGAGGTAAACGGCCCTTTTTGGGCTAAACATGCCGAGATCATCCTTGGTGATCGGTGCGGTGGATCCGACTGTTCCCTGATGCACGTAGGGCTGCACTGCACGAGTGGCATTAGGTTTTGAACTTTGTTCAATACCAGTGACTACGAGGTGTCGACAAGAGAAGGTAATAACGGCATTGACATGTTCATTGCACAGACCAGCGGCCCAAGTAGCAAAATTAGTCGATTCTGCGGATTATTGTCAGTTCTTTGATGCCAACTCCGTCAATTCATTTCTACGCCAAGAGAACTGTGAAATGTTAAGGGAAAGCGTAAACGGATACGAACATGAAAGGGGAAAAAGCCGGAACTTACGCGACTACGCGACTTGTAAAAAAAGCCTACCAGACAATCGCCCAACGACGGGAGAAAAAGTTCGCTTAATTGTGTAACTACCGGAAGAACAAGGCAAAAAGATGCAAGGCACCGTGGAGCCCACCGCGGCGGAGGGGGCCGTCAGCGGTGCAAACCGCTCAAAACGGTCAATTGCCCATTCAGCTCCGGCGAAGTCAGAGCGAGTCGAAACGCTGACACGCGTTACTGTTCATGAATCATTATGCAAGCTATTTATGTGTAGGTGACCGCGTGAATGGCAATGTGGAGTCGCGTCCGTTCCACAATCTGATTACAAAATCAGAGTCTCTTTGTCATAAGATCGAAATTGAAGAACAACCGACAGGCACTACACAGTAGACAACAATGAAAGATCGTGCCATCTCCCCACATCGGCCCTGAAGATCCGTAAACGGAGGGTAAATGTATTGAGAAGGGTGGCCTGCTTGGCATTAGGTCAGGGTAAGCGTTGGCCCGAGCGCTGCTTTTCGAAGATTCTTCTTGTTCCCGAGCGTTGATCCCCCCCATTCATATCGCCATCACTGATCATTTCATCGTCTTCCTGGAATCCTAAAAAACCCATCTTCCAGGATACGGGCCACACTTGTTTTCAGTCCCTAATATCAGCACGCGACAGGTGCATTTCTGATATATTTTTTTCTTTTCTTCTTTCTCTATCAATTGCATCTTCACCTTCCTCCTCTGGAGGTGACTTCCCGTGTCAATGTCATCCTACATGTCGCTCGTTTTTCCATGTGCTAATTCAACCTCACCCGCTCGCCACATTCAGGAGGCGGCACAAGACCCCGTATTTTTCCGGTCGCCTTCTTGCCCATATAGGCACGCGAGGTACGGGAGCTGTTTCAAGGATTACCATCATAACTGCTCCTCTAACCTCCATGTGGCAGCGCTACTATCGAGCTATCGCGTGCCCCACAGACGAGGCGTAGCCTTTAATCATTCCCAATGCTCCCTCTCACGCCTTCTCGGAGATCATTGGCCACTAGTCGCGGATGAAGGGATTTTTGTAACATAAAGTTTGAATGGCTTCTAGCCCTTTCCTCGCTTCAACATCTCTCCCGAGTGGGTCGGTCTATGCGATGCGACACTAGGCAAGCACACATACCATTCACATCACCGTGATGCGCGTGCTTCAATCCACAGATTGTTCCATAGACCCATGTACACATGTAACCCCCATGCCGGCCCAGGTACTCACACCACCTAGAACCCTACCACTGTACCTTCGGCAATGGGAACCCCCCTTGATGCTTGCTGTACATAGTAGATTAATAACAAGCCAAATTCCAATATACCCACCTGCTTTCGCCCTGTGGCCGGCCATCCGAACAGTATTGTTTCATTTCTTTTGTGAACTCTTTCTCTAATCTCAAGACACTGACAGATCCTTTCCTTTTTTTCTGCTTGCAGAGGTTGGTGAGGCCCGTCATGCAGATCGCTCACTTTTCCTTCGTACTTCTATTTCTATTGTTTTTCAAATGCAGTTTGGCACAAGAATCTGCTCTCACTGCGGGCCTCAAGCAGCTGCCTCCATGCGCCGTAAGTAGCAACACGCCTTCTGTATACATATCTACTAAGCCATTACTATAGCTTTCGTGCCTTACCATTGCCATTGAGGAGTCCTCGTGTCAGCCAACGAATGCAACCTGCGTGTGCACTGACAGGAAGCTGCTGGGAAGCGTCCAACAATGTGTTTCAACAACTTGTACAATCAAGCAGGCCCTCCGTATGTGCTTTTCCAGATGAGGCGATCGCGATACAATAAACTCACGCATTATAGATACACAGAATATCACCCAAACAACTTGTGTTGCGCCCGTCCGGAGTCAAGTAACAACAATTAGAGTCACCAACATAGTATTGGGGTCTATATCCGCCGTCTGTGTGATCCTCCGCACCGTGTACATGCTCGCCTGGTCCGCCGCCGAAATTGGATGGGACGACTACCTGATTATAGGTGTTTTGATTGTTGGAGTGCCACAGACCATCATCACGGACCGAGGGACAACTGCAAATGGTCTGGGGCGCGATATTTGGACGGTCCCTCCCGAAAACATCACCATGTTTTTGCGCTACTTCTTCGTCATGGAAGTTCTTTACTTCTTCATTCTTACGCTCCTCAAACTTACACTGCTGTTCTTCTTTCTGCGGATATTCCCCGCTCGTCAAATGAGACGCGTTATTTGGGCGACAATTACCTTCACATTGCTTTGGGGCATGGTACGTAATATTTCTTTGTACAAAACGCGTTCAGGAGCAACGTGAGATGCCACTTCAAGCTCGGGTGACCCTTCAACAATCTCTATCTCAACGTCACTGACTCTGTGGTTCCAGACATATGTCATCGCTGCTATCTTCCAATGCAACCCAATCAGCTTCTCGTGGGATCGGTGGGACGGTGAGCACAAAGGACAATGTGTAGTAAGTCATTGTGGTCCATCAGATCGATCGTTTTTCTAACACACGGTAGGACATTAATGCTTTGGGTTGGTCGAATGCCGCCATCTCCATCGTTCTAGACGTCTGGATGCTCGCGCTTCCACTATACCAAGTTTTCCAACTAAAACTATCCTGGAAGAAAAAGATTAGTGTAACGCTCATGTTCTGCGTCGGAACTTTGTTCGTGCCATCAAAACCGAAAACCCTCAAAGCATCTGACTGACCTTTCGACTATCTATAGTGTCACCATCATGTCCATCCTCCGTCTCCAATCCCTCATCCACTTCGGAAACTCGCTCAACCCCACCTGGGACCAAAGCGACGCAAGCAACTGGTCCACCATCGAAATCAACGTCGGCATATTCTGCGCCTGCCTCCCCGCGCTCCGCAAGATCCTCATTCGCTTTTTCCCCAGCATTCAGGGCTCGACCGCGCGAAACACATCACAATATCATGCAAAATACGGCAACGGATATGCCCCCGGTGGCCCGGTGAGCGGCGTGAGCGGCAACAAGTCGAATGCTGTGGGGAGCCGGCTGGGTTCCTCGGATGCGGCGGGTGTACTAGGAAGAAGTGGGATTGCATATACAAAGACTTTTGAGGTTCGGCATACGGATAATGATGAGGAGCAGTTGGTCAGGATGGATGATTTGAGTGGAAAGGGGCTTAAGACGAGGAGCAGCAATTCTAGTGAGATTAGTGCGAGTGGGGTGATAACTCCGGTATCTAACCAGGAGCGAGGGGGAAGTAGATTGAGTTAGGTATGTTGATAAGCAAGATCCGTACAAAAAAAATATTGGGATTGTTCAGTTCATGGTTTTGTATCTGAGAGCTTTCCGAAGTGTTTCTCTACCAAGAAAAACTCATCCCCCGAGCTCAATATCTAATCATCAGCTGGAGATGACAATTACCAAAGATTACCCTGTTGTCCGCGGGCCCTGGACATCAACGCTTCGAACTCTCATCGCCATCTACCGACCGTGTCGCAAAAAGAAATTGCTGGCTCATGAACGCCAAACAGCATCCTCGATTGCAAAAGACCAACTGTCTGCATGGAACAAATTTTCGTGAGTTACATTTCTGCGACAATAGTGTAATAACAGTGCTTGATTTAATATTCTTCGGGACAACAACGGCGGCGGACGGGATCTAGCGGCCCCATCCATCCTTACCATTGGTATTGTGAGATGTAATTGTGAACGCGCTAGCTTAGTTTGTCTGGTTGTACTTGCGAGTATAAAATTGTGATGAAGTTATTCAAACAGTGCTATTTAATACCCCTGTTTCTGGTTGGATGAGGGGAGTTCATTGTTGAACACCAGGTGTAGTCGTTGGCGGGTTCAAATGTTATTTCGCATTTTTCTGGTTTTCTCTGCAGGTGGTGCGGTGTGCTCTGTGCTGTTGAACAGCATTTTGAGTGACAAGGTTGGAGGAAAATTTCGTGCCATGCGAATGATATATCGTTCCATGTTTTTGATATGATCTTGGAAAGCTCGGAGTACTTGCCTGGTTTGTCGGTGCTATTGACTCGTGGACATTTATGTGACGATGTAAGAGGACTCTGAGCCCGCGCTTCAAGGATATTGCGAGATGTGGGCTAGGGGGCTGCTAGCTCGATCTATAGCGGATATCTCTCGATCTCCCGTGTTTGATCTCAGTACAAGTAACATGGCTATCTGGCCTGCGCTGATCGCGATTCTATTCTGTGGGTGAGATGGATTACTCAAAGTGGTTAGCCCGCTTATCGGCCCGCTAGTGTACCGGACTCGTAATTCTACTTCCATAGTCTAGACAAACCGCCATCATTTGATTCTTGGGGCTGTCTGCTTTTTTGCTTGTAACGGAAATGACCAGGATACAGTATGAATGTAATAAATACGGGGTGTCAAATCGTGTGGTAGTGTGTATGTGGTCTGATCGCGATAGTGTCCCGTATATGTGGCAGGGCGTGTTGCCCATCTCCAAACCAAGCTTACAGCATTTAGGAGGGCGTTAAGAATGTCTTTGCTTCTTTCAAACTATTATCTCCCCGATCTCGCTGGGAAAAAGCCTGAGGTAGCGGGTGCGGCGCAGTCTTCCAACCTGTTCGTTTCGCGGAAACAATTCGAGCAATATTGGGCGATCCTGTCCGATGTTGGTCACACACTCTTGTGCGGCTCAGCCCTCAAGTCATGTATCGATGGGGCATGTTCGACTCTTTCGTGTCGCCGTTTTTGCACCGACCTGATCAAGTATTCGTTTCCCGTCCATCTGGAACTCTTGTCAGGCTGTCGAAATCAGACTCGGTCAGCCGAGCGAGGATGACAAGGCCCAAGCCACCACCCAAGCATATCCAATCGCTAGGCTGCAGTGCTCGTGTTGAACTTTGCTAATCGTCAATGCAATCCACTTGGTACCATATGCCCGGGTTTGGAACCGGTAAACGGTGAGAAACGATGATGGTATGACGAGGCCGACGACAGGAATGCTTCTGAAACAAAAATGTGTATACCGGGAAGGTGTGCAAGCCTCGCATCAACCGATACGACTGTGTGTGTTATTATCGAGAAGGGAGATGTAGTTATCGCGGTAAGAGGGAAGGTGCTAATAGTGGCCTAAGCTGTCGTCGTCACGACCGGGGTTTGGATTTTCCGCCCCTTCTGACCCCGTATGGCATCTTCCTTCCCCCTCGTGTACGTCAGTTGCGTTTAGTGGAAAGGCAATCGTATCGCAGTGTCCTGTAGTCTTCTCCCAAGGACAATGTAAATGGAGGGTGATATCCGTCTGCTCAAACCACGTGGTGTTGTTTCATGAGTGCATTACATTTCTGCCATCTCCCTTCGTCAGCGATCAACGATCCACAGATCATTCCGTCTTGTTCACTCAGCCCCACTGTCCCTACGTCCCCGCCTGCGTTCTTGTTGCCCCCTCGCAGCCCCGTTGAGTGGCACTTACTGGCTCATGAGTGGTATCCTGGAGCTTTCCCACGATATGGATTGCGCCTTACTGTGTATCTCGATTGGTGACTCGCTCTATGGCGCCAACCTTCACCGGAAAACAACGCATCGTGCCTCAGAACCTGACCCATGAACAACGATCAGCCATTCCTCCCACCCTCTTACCATCTCATCACGGTATCGCTAAGGCTTGCTAAGCTAGCAATCTTACGCCTTCAGGAGGTTGCCTTGAGCCTTCTGACGATGGGATCGGAAGCAATCCGGTAGCGCGTACGATTCACGACTCGAGCCACGTTAGACCCGCAGGCACTTTTCCGTCCCATTACAAGATAAGGCTGCGAATAAGAAAGAAAGATCATGGGCGCTTTGGTCTTCGATGAGAGCACCCTAGGCACACACTGCGTTAACGTTGTTATTGCTGACGGGCAGTGCAGCTCTGCCCAATCCAATGAGACATGAGTCTCTCGCTATGCAAGTCGTTGCTGTACCTGCAACCTTCCTCGGGGACGCGGTGTGTGTTGGTAGTCCCGATGTCCTGAATTGGGAAGCCTATGGGAAGAGGCTCTCCGGTAAAGACCCTCTTATGACCAGATTCATATACCGCCGTTTCATCTCGAGATTTGCTCACCGCTTATACCGTGTGTTTTGCTAAAGGAATATTGAAGTACAGCGACACCGTCAATGAGTCGCGAGTTTGCTACACTGTCGTTCAGGGTAACACGTCCAGATCAGATAAGCGGTCGAGATGATTCGGCCCAAGTAGTTATGGCAATGGTGAGTAACTTTTTTTTTTTTTTTTTTTTTTTTTATTTAGACTTCGCAAAATAACCTAGTTGTAGGATGACATCCAAGACAACGATGCAATCGAACCAGAGCATCCCTACTACGAAGGTTCGCAGTATATGCAACCACATTCTACGGCATATCAGCAACACTTCACCTCGTCATCCTTGCCAACTTACGCGGGTACAACGCTTCCACCTTCAGTCCGAGAAGCTTGGGATGCAAGAAGAAGGACACATGGGATAACGTCAATGCTCTCCGCCAATGGCTATGAGTTATCAACTCAGCGCATTCAAGACTTTGACAGAGGCGATGATGTGCAGCGGTTTGAAATGCATGCTCCGGATGAAAGATCGTACAGTGCATCAGACCATCATATCACCCAGTATGTCAACGTGAGCCAAGATGTTTATGATACATCTACGGCACTGTCATCTGATGCGTGGTATTATCCGGACAGTCAGCCATATGTGTACGTTAAACACCAAGGAATTCTGGAGTAAATGAAACTAAGAGCCCACAGGATGCGCGAATCAGATGCACAGTCATTCTGGCAGACGTCTTATGGTCATGAATTGCCGTCGGAACCTACGGGATCGCACAACAGTCCCTCCGAAATCGGCAACGAGTCTTCGGGCGATCTAGAAAGTAATCAATCTTCAACAACCTAGTATGTATGTTATTAAGTCGAGTAGTGATTTGTCCTAACAATGTTCAGCAACGTACCCCTCAATATAAATGACACGGAAAGTCCCTCCGGAGATATATCTTGCCCTCTCTGTGGCAGAGTGCTGCACGGGGAGTATGCGAGAGGAAACCTCGTACGACACAAAAGGACTTGTCATTCCGAAACTATCTTCCATTGCGAAGTAGAAGGCTGCAGCCGTCAGTACCGTCGATCTGATGCGAGGACACATCATTACCGGAAGAGCCACCCCGAGCTCAAGATTCCGTCAACTCGAACAAGTATCTAAAACAACTCCTTTTTGGATGCGTATCACATGGTGGATAAATGAGCGGCGGATAGAAAACCGGCGGTTGTACCCGAAAGGTGAGGACCAGAGGCGGAGTAGAGGGTGCATCTAGTCGGTTATTGGGATGATGCGAGAGTTTATGTCGTTCTTCTTTTCTTGAGTCCTCTTTCAGTATATGGTTTCCCGTCAAACCTCATGATGTATTCTTTGTTGATTTTCTTGTTTGTATGTGTTTCTCCGTTCCACTCGATCGCCGACTGGCACTGAAAAATCCTTAGGTCTTAAAGATAGCTCTTCCATGGAAACGACTTATACCCTATTATACACTATACATGTACTGAAATCGCTTTTCTTGTACAAGTCTCGACGTGAGGACAAGGTTGGAGGAGCTAGGGCGCGTCGACACAAGTGCTTGCGCTGAGATAGGAACTGTGAACACTCGGAACGGCAATGCTCGTCCATGCGTAACATTTAGTCTGACTTTGTCGGTTTTTATCGTGCCTGGTCGTGCTCTAATCCAACCAAGATGAAGTTTTATGATACTATAGGATGGTGTTGCGGTTAGCGCCCTCGGTGGGAGGCCAACGCGAGAAATAATTTGTCGTCCATGATACCTACGTATTGTTATGTGATAGCGGTAGCATGAAGCATTTCCGGTACACTTCATGTTCCTGCAAGACCCTTGATTGCATAATATGGAACGTCACACAACGCACATACCTGTACAAACATTGGAAGGGAAATGGAAACCCAGCTCGTGCTTAACACACCTAATCGTTGTGAGCCGATGATCAGTTATAGAAACCCGCTTTTCGGGTTTCCCACTTGCTCACCCAACCAGGGCTTACCACGATACCGGGCAGGCGCAGGATATTCCTGCAAATCGGCCACCGCCCAATGGGCGCAACGAAAATTCTGACCGATCAGAGTGAATATCTTCATGCGTCAGCATGTGTGGAATGTTGCCCAAGGTAAAAAGAGCCCAAAATGAGGAGAGAAGGCATGGGTTGTTTGTTTGCGTGTTTTTCTGTTCTTTGTGGGTGTGTGCGCGTAATGTATGAGGGTTTCTTTTCCCTTCTCTCGGAGCATTGAAGAAAGAGCGGTGTACACGTGGACACACATACACACATATGCGGAGTAAGTAGAGGCACAATCGGGCGTACATCGATTAGACTATTATAGTGGGGGATCTGTGGTTCCTTAAGTTTCGAATTGAGAGGATGGAAGTAATTTTGACTGCTGAAGCAAACAAATTTATTGTGTGCGGAGGAAGGAGAAATCGGATATTGCGCGACCGATGAGCTGCGCAGTGCACTTCACAAAAGTTCCTCTTCTTCTAAAGAATGCTGTCCTGTAGTTCTCTACAGCCAAACAAATCTTTCCTGGAAATCTTTCCGATGGAGACACAACGGGTAATCGCATTGGACACCTTTTCTGATACTGCCCCTACCGCAATGCTAGTGACTGTATAGGGCTGTGTTACCACGACGCCACCAACGGAGATGTACGACACATTAAGAGAGAATGGCGAAACTCGGGTGTGAATTGGGGTGGTAAATACTCTACTGATGCTCCAAAACCCCCTCCCCGGGATATAGTGCCGGTGGAGGATTAGGTTCGAGGCGCTAGATGAGCAATGTACGACATGCATACTTGAAACTCAATTGCACCCCACGCGTGGGCGTTTGCTTCGCAGTTTAGTGGGTGTACAGAAATACTGCATGGTTGGTTCTGTACGCCGCGAAATCGTTTATGAGCAACCCTGGACTATCGTAGCACAGCACTAGAATGGTCCAATGTCACTGGCTTGCAATGTCACTGACTTGCAATGACCCTTAAGAACTGATACGTTTTGAGTAACGATTCTACATGTCTTCCCTTCGAAACACTGAGTCAAGGTGCTTGTGGACATCATCAAAGCACTATACCATTAGTCATTGGTATCGATGAACGGCACTCAATCTCGACGAATTAAAATTAGAAAAGAGCCGCACTCGTGGGTTTTGCAGACAGGCATTAATGATTTTTTCTTGTTGATTGTAATGTTGCATTCACATTTAGATACCACTTCAATCGTATGCACGGTTTCAGATAGCTGTCTGTGCGACGACTCGTCAAGCGGTGAGAATATGGTTAGAGCTATTGGGAGATTTTCGTAAGGCCTAGATCTAAATTCAGTGCATGTATGTAGCGTGGAAAGAGTGTTTCTGATAGCAGTGCTGCAAAGAGACAATCACGACTTTCTGGGGCCGCCAGTTGGCCTTCAGGATTGCGACATATAGCTGGTAGAGGAAGTTTCCATGATCTATTCTAGGTCGTGTAATTGTCGTGATCCAAACTCTAAATGGGTACCGATTTATCAATTTTGCGGCGCGGTCATACCGACCGTTACCAAAGCAGTGAAGCGGAAAAGGGTGCTGATTAATGTGCTTAGCCGGTGACTCAACACCCATGGTTTCCATTACCGCGCAGATGCAGGATAACTTATGCAGGAGAACAGGGTTATGTTTAATGCCGGATATTTCTAGAGTTACAATGTCAATTGCGCCCCAATCTTGGGCGTATCACAGCGAAATTCTATTCGCTTGCTAGACTGACAAAGCACATGGTAGATATGGCATAAAAAGCTGTTAGGTGTCGATCAAAACAGTCTATGGTACTACCAAAACATATATAAAAAAAAGAAAGGAAGTTCGCGTTCGGCGAATAAGCGACATACGCCTCAATATGTGCGGTGAAGAGGATAGGAGTGCATGGATGGACGCGATCATGTGTATGCATGTGGGCATAATGCAGACTTATCAAGCCCATTAGCTGCGGAAAGGAATTCCGCCTGTAACGTTTATGTACATTGTACATGTACATACGGTAACTGTTATAGTTCGGAGAGGATGCGGGAATGAAGTGTTCGGGCCATGATTAGTTGTTGTAGTCGCTCGGGAGTAAGGATCGGGTCGGTCCGATTTGCTTGCTCACTGGCTAGCCGCCAGCCCGATCTCGATGGCTGCCAGCGGCCGTATAGGGGTAGCGAAACCACTTGCCACTGAACATTAAGAAATGGTGAGAATGGGGACAAGAAATTCTTTATACGAGCTTATTCAGAATTTGACGTGATATTTCCTGCCACAATCTAGATGTTGAACAAGTCAGAGTTTGGCAAAAATTGAGGTTTGTACGAAGTCAAAATAAACAAATTAAATGTGTGAACTTGATCATGTACATCATCATTGGTGCAAGGGAAATAATTTAACAACATTCTAATCTTGTGCACAAGGGACTCTGTCCTCAAGGGGACATCTACATATAGGTACAATGCAGTGTCCTACACCGCCTAATAAGGCGTACGCGAGGTGTGATGTGCCAAAAAGGTAATCTGAAGCTTCTGGAGTGATTGAACAATCTACTTCCCGATTAGATTCGTGCATTCCGTCAGTTAGGCTTATGTATTAGGCACCGTGACTAGCCAGAGGTTTGTATGAGGCTGAAAAGGCAGCGGTCAGCAATCGCATCGAATCAGGGGCTGGATCTAAAAAAAATTTGTTTGCTTCGGGGTTACCTATGGACGTGTAGCCTCTTTGAAGTGTGGTCGCTCTTGAGCGTCTCCTTCCTTCTTAAGTGGCATGTCCGTATATTGTACAGTCAAGCTCAAGGCCATGAGAACTCGGTATATATGGCCGTTGGCCAGGGTGCTTGTAGTCTTACCACGCATAAGGGTAACACCAAAGTCTGCAGTAGGTGATGTTGCTGTTGCGTGATGATTTTGTGGCGTACACAACACGAGGGGCTTTGGAACACTCGCCGGAAACGTGGGAAGACGAAAATTCGTGTTATTACCTCCATGGTTCACTATAGAGTAGACCGAAACCTCTTATTTGCTCTAAATGAATGACTGGACATGCCTCGCAAACGCCGGTTACCGTGTTCGGCGGATGATGTGGTCTATTAGTATTACATATATGCAGCAGAAATCCCCGTATCTTCCAAGCAAGAGTGTCGCTATCCGCAACCCCCATCTCGTCCGCCCTCGCTATCCCACTCTTGATAATCGCATATACCGAAGGTATGCGGATGCCAATTTCATGCGTTATGCGCCCTTCTAACCATGCGAGTTTAGGTGGTTTATGCTCGCAGCTGATCCTGTAGAGGAACCCAACAGTCCACACTTAGTTTCGGTGTTGCAACATTGCCCGCATACCCGCAGTATTCAGTGTCACCAAGCTCTGCCGGAAGAATCCCCCGGACATAGTTTTATCCAAACGCTCGAGAATCATCGCAGCTTCATTATCGATTCGGCCGCCACAACTTCGTGGAGGAGGGCAGGAGGTGAGGGGCGGTTTAGACTGTTGCCCTACTTATAAGCCTGTATCCGAGTATTTGGCGGATTGAAGAGTACAAGGCACTATCTCGAAACATGCCGATCGGAACGTTCTACAACGCATACCCAGAGGGGGGCTGGCAAAGGCAATTGTGGGATGGCATGTCAAGCCAAACGTCGCAAGAATACGTGGCCCAAGATGGTTACTACAACGACGCCGAAGGATACGGTGATCAAAACCTTGACTATAGACCCACTGCATTTTTCGCATTTGGCCCCGACGCGTCCGCGAACAGTAACTTTACGCAGGCTTGCGATTTGACTTCGTCAGCCATGTATACGGATGCTACACCACCTCAACAACAACGGCAAGACCCCAGCCAAAGCACCTTCCCCCCTCAACCCTTTACCAATCATGGCGACTTTCCAGGAAACATCTACCCATTGAATCCAGTGCCATCAGATACGTTCTCTCCACCACAATACCCGCATCACATAGAACAACCACCAGCGGTCCCATTGTAAGTACAGACCCGCCTTCACCACCAAATTTAACGCCCAAGAAGCAAAAAAAGGCAAGACAGACACTAAACAAACGAAGGCCGCAAACCACCTACCTGTTCGACGAGCCCACGACATCCTCTCCGTCTTCCACAACATCTATCGCTATCCCCACACCCTCTTACACCAACCCCCCACCCACCACGCAACTCCAAGGCTACACACCCAACTCACCTCACCTGTCAACCACTCCCCCACGCCTACCCCCATCGCATGCTCTTCCTCCTGCCCCTCCACCCTCCAACATCACCACCACGACCCCGATTCCCACCACCAACACCAAAGCCATCACCATAACCTGCGAATGCGGCGAACAGCTGCACGGCCCGCACGCCAACGGCAACCTGAACCGCCACAAACGCTCGCTCAAGTGCTCGGCGTCCGACGAGAAGAAGCGAGTCATCATGTGCGAGAGCTGCGCTACGCCGTTTCGACGCTCCGACGCGCTGCTGAATCATAGGCGCAAGAAGCATGGGGCGCCGCCTGCTACGCCGCGGACATAGGTTTTGAGCGGAGGAGCGTCCCCTTCAAGTCCCCCTGGTTCGGTGATGAGATGGATTTGGTTGAGCGACGATGATATGGATTCGTGGTAGGTTAGTTTTCGAAATGACCTAGCGACGATGTTTTGTTGAAGTTTGGAGAAAACGGGAGAAAGAGGTGTGATAATGGGACAAAAGTTGTCTCTCTTATTCAATCTCGATATCCTACGACATCTCTTTCCACTCCCTTTTTTTTTATTTTCCTTTTTTCCTTTTTTTTTTCCCTTTTGTTCGTTATTTTTTTAAAAACTGTTTTTTACGGGGGGGATGCGGATGAAGTTAGACCGGTCAAAAAACTCGCCTCCCCTCCCCTCCACTGGAAAGCATTTTTGGCAAAGATTTGGGAGTTTGCAACTTTTTTTGTTTTTTTTTTGTTTTTGTTTTCTTTTTTTATTTACACACCTTTTGTGTGTGTGTGTGTGTGTGTGTGCGTGCGTGCGTGCGTTTGTGTTCCCAAAAAATGGCAAAGGAGAGAAACTCCTATGTATTCCCTTAGCTTTATGTAGTTTTGTTTAATGTCTTTCTCACTTCTTCCCCCCACCGTATGCCCTCTCAGTTACTTACAACATTGAATGCAATTGTGTGTCTTAATCCAATCAGCAATTCTTTTTTAATGATATTGTTATACCTTTATATTCTCTGCGTAATACAGATCCTTGACCCAAGGGACGTTTACGTTTCTAAAGTGAGCTTCGTAAAGCTGTGATGATACCACCGCGCGGGTGGATGATAAGATAAAATCTTCATACCTACCTTTTTTTTTTGCTACGGGTCTCGTAGACAGCAGACATGTTATGTCATTGATTTGTGTAGCAGAAAAGGTGTGTGTGTGTGTGTGTGAGTGTGTGGCTGGATATTGAAATTGAGGAATGGGCTAAAAGAAGTCGGTCCCATGACCATCAAGTTTCCGAGGCTAAAAAGCCACGCTTTTTTTCGTACTACATACGCATGTATGTAATGAGACGCCACGTGTGCATGGCAACTAGAAAAGACCGACCTCATGACCTTTTCGTACACGTGCTTCGCCTGGTCGAACGGGAGATATGGCCGAGGATAGTCGGTGCGTGTTTTTGAGTACATGACGTTCAAACGCAGAAACACGACAATTGGAAAAGCGAGTGCGGATTTACGAAGCAGCTAACTGTACGCAAGACGAGTGGGAACTGCAGGAGACTGGCCTTTGCAAAGAAATTATATTAGAAATTTCGAATGTGTACATTACGTCGTGAGGTTATATACAAAGGAAAGGAAAAAAAAGGCGCACACAGAATATCGCTAATTACAGTTGGAGAGGTCTAACGTTTTTGTTGTTGTTGATGTGAAGTATAGCCGAAGCGTGTCAAGACGATGCTGTGGATGATGATTAACAAAAGGAAAAGAGAAAAGGAAAAAAGAAAAAAACACAAGAGCCAGACAGAGAGAGCAAGGAAATAGGTATCGTTCGCAAGGTTCGATGGACCGGATCAAAAATCAGGTAGGAATTGACATTTGTAAGACATGAAAAGAAAGGACGCCATTTCAAACCGACTCCGGGATTTGAGGACTGTGATGCGAAGGGAAATGTTCTAAGAAAAGAGCATTGGTGTTGTGTTTGGCAATGCGCGTAGATGTCTTGGGATCAAAAGGTCCAGATTAAGTAGGTACGTATTAGACAGCCGCCCAGAATGAGATTTGCAGGATTCATCATTAGTCGCAAAAAAGACGGGGAAAAAAATCAAATGCTCGTTATCCGCGCGTTGGGGCCAACTCGCTGTGGTCTGAGGTTGATGACCGATTCGAGTTCTTTAAGCATGTTGTTGCTCGCGTCCCGTTGCTCTCGTGCAGACGCTTGTCGTGCTCGGTCTTCCATTAGTTTGTGCATTCGCTCCTCTCTTGTCATAGTCAACCTCGTTTTCGGTATGGCAATGGCTTCAAATATTTCGTCATCGGAATTACTCCCGATGCTCGGAGGAGCGGATTGTTGTGGGCTATCGCCGTTTAGTGCGCGAAGTGCGTCCATGGGAGTCCCCTCTTCAACGGCAGTCAAGCCGCCAAGACTTGGTACGGGAGATCGCAAACCACTGGACGCCATCGATATCCGTCGTTCCTGCCGGTCGATGTTCACCGCTAAGGCGCTTCTACCGGCTTCCCAGGCCTGGACCAGGTTCTTGAGATCCGCTCCAATCGAGTCGTATTGGGACATGAGATGTGCTCCAAGGTCAGAGATGTCATCCGATTCTTCCAAGCTCTTGTGCGATTCTTCACGAAGAATCTGCATTTTAGCTTGCAGGCCGCGGATGCCTGAAGACAAGCCACCCAGCTTCCGGACAGAGTTGCGGAGTCGATCCCGGTTCGGCGTCGATTGCACCTTTAGAGGAGACGGAAGAACGAATTGCTCCTCTTCCGCGAGCACACGATTAAATTTCTCGCTCCACTCTCCCGTAGTTGTAGCAAGGCTTGTTAGCGAGTCCAAGACCGAGCTCCACCGTGCGAAATCCGGCTTCCCGCCGTCCGCTTCAAGTGCTAGCAAAGAGCATAGGTACACCCGCCTCAAGGTGAACAACCGGTACTGCAGTACTCTCAGGACTTTTAAAGTCTCAGCGTCTTCGAACTCTGCTTCCGAGTAGCCTTGAGAGGCATCTTGCAAGTCGGGATTGCTCACGTCATACACATCGAGATACTTTTCTAGGTCATCTTCTGCGATCAGCCCCTTAAGATGACCGCATTGTTGTGAAAATATGGGTATTGTCTCAGCGAAGGCAGTCCGTAGGTTCTTGCGTAATCTTTGGCAACGGCGGGCTTGGCCTTTCTCTTCGAGCCTCGAGATGGGTGGAAGAGGGCTGCTTAATCGGTAGCCTCTCGAAACAAGTTCCACCTCTTGAATCAACGCTAAGGCTGATGACGTCGATGCCTCGAATGCCTGAAGGTTTGTAACTAGAGTCGAAACACCATCTACAGCTTGATGGCGTAAGTACTGGAGCCGTTGACGACGAATCTGGGTATAGATGGCCGTCGCTATAGCCGCAAACACCAAGAGTACCACTGCGAGGCGCGTCTTGCTAGCTCGTTTCCGCGACCAATGTAGAACCCAGACCAGCACAAAGGCAGTAGCGGCGGTAAGCAGTGCGCCATTCACACTGACAGTAGCCACAAGAAACTCTTGCGGCCCAGTGGGACCATTTGCGGCGGCGAAGCTCGGGAGACCGGCTGTGCGCAGACCACCAGGCTCATTTAATAGCTGGGAGGCGACGATCAGGTAGCGAAAATGCTCGAGGAACCGCTGGTTGTCGGCGCGTCCGAGTCGCGAGTTGAGTGCTTTCTGTACGATGGATCGTGAGTGAGGTCACGGGTGAATATAGCTGGGCAAGTTACGTACCGAGCAAGCGCTGTGGATGCGCGATACAGAGTCACGGTGGGTAGTGGAAACGCGCAACGGACGCGGGAGTTTGTCTCGTATGCGTGACTGCAGCGTCGACGGGCCCCGAGGGGCGAAGTTGAGGGTGTCTGCGGGTGGTGATGAGGCAGTCGTGGACGTGGGAGAGGGTGGGGTGGAGCCTCGGCCGGTGCCTGCTATCCCGTTAACAGAAAGACCAACGGACGAGATGGGGAATGAGGCCGACGGGTAGTTGGGATCTGGGCTGGGCTGGATTACGCTGTAGCGTGGCAGCGAGTGGCGGCTTACCTTCGAGAAGCTCTGCCAGCGGCGAGTCTGTTGGAATCACTTGCTCCATCACCTCGTCATTGCCTGCGCGCGTGCTGTTCGCTGTCCCGACTGCACCGAGTATAGCGAGTCGACGTCCAACTCAACGTACGGATGGATCGACGAGCACCGGAAGGTATGATGTAGGGTAGGGTAGGGTATGGTAGGGCCCCGTGGCGGTGGATTCTCGGTCCCGATGGCTTGCCCCGCGCGTGTATTGAGGGAACAGCAAGATGCAGCAATACAAATACCGGTTGAGGTGTAGAGTGGAAGTCCCGGAGGTGAGGTGAGTGCAGGTGAGAGAGACAGATGGTGGGCATGTGCAAAAGGAGGGTGTGGTACGAGACTACGAGTAGGCATGCTATGGGTAAGTACAGTAGCTGGACTATGGCGTACGGGGAAGCTCACACAACAATCACGGGGCAAAAGTTCCGAATTCAGGGATCAGGGTCCATGTTTACAATCCATATCCATCACCTCCGCTCCTGCTACTGCTCCTGGCTCACACTGGCGGCTGGCTGTGCCCTCTGTTAAACAACAGTTAGGCCAGCGAGTCTCTCGCCGCTCAGGGACAGGTCTTGGTATCCGTTTGATTGGATGCGCACAGACGTCAGGGTGAATACCCCCCTTACCTTCCAACGCACAAACACCCGATCGACTCCGTGCCATATGTAGGGAGGTAGCAATAACACTCAACCTTACTGCATGCAATCTTTCGACTATGTCTTGGTGACAGCCGCAAAAATGTCGTTTCCAAATCCGTCTATTCCTCGCCACCGCTTACTATTCCCTCCCCCACGTTTCCATGCTTTTCCGCCGTGTTTCCTAACCCCTGTTATGACACCAAACATTCATCTATCCGCTCTACCTGCATGTGGTTTGATTGGTGACCTGTTTGAGCACCGGGACCCTTATGCTTGCTTACCTTATCTCCTCTATAGCAACCATCTTGCTGCTTATATCCGCAATTCTACGGACCGCTACATTTTTCGTCCTCGCATTTCGGAGCGCTACCTAGACCATCATTGTGAAAGACTGGCACTACCATCGATGACTTGGCATCAGTGCGATTCCGCTATCATGGAATTCCGCTATCATGCAAGTAGTGGATGTATCCGCATGGGACCACGCATGCAAAGGCTATACCCAAGGTCTACTAACGTATCACGATGGAAGCGTGTAGTTCTCAGGAGGGTTACAGTTCCATACAGCGAGGTTTTGAGCGATTTGTTCACACGCATATTTGTGGACTGCATCATGCGGTGTGGACTCTACGCTTCACGTCTTTCGATTCTTACTTGTCTGTGGCGAGTGCAGCTATTACTGATCAGTAATTCTGTTGATTATCCCTCACTGAGTTAAACACAAGGCTCCTATTCGAGACTTCTACTACTTCAAACCGCTCTAAGTTATTACTTGCATACTGGCATTTGGAAGTTACATTCAGGGAGTTCTGTTGGTTCATACAGGTAGGGGTTGTAGATCATGCTACACACCAACTTCTTCTTCGTTCAGCTATCCTTCAGTCACAGATCTTCGTATATCAATCATGACGGCTGCCCTCTCCTTCACGCTTCGACAGTAGATAGATACACTCCTTGGTATTCACTACCCCCACTATCTACTCCGTTCATTCTCTGACACTCTACCCTCTCATATTTTTTCTTCTTTCTCTCCTCCGCCATGGATCAAAATGTTATCAACATGCTCATGTCGAGCGTTGAGTCGATACGCACTGCTCTTGACACTTCTCCAGATAGCTGGAGAGAGCATACACAGGCCATTCGCAACATGATGGCTTCTTTGGAATTCCGTGACACTTCTCCTGACGATTCTCGAAAGGAATGGCAAGTATCTGTGATCACGGTCTTCCAACGTGTAGCTCACGCAGATGTGGATCATGGTGGAAGTGTTGTTCTCGACATTGCCGATTGGTGCTTAAAGCAGTCGGTGGTTCTGATTCAACTTTACCCTGACGATGTTGCTTTACTTGCTCGTGAGTTCATGGATAACCATTCAACTACCGTTCTAACAATGTCTAGTCATTGGGGAGAACTGGCTTTTGCGCGCTCAGCAGCCTCTCATCAACATCCACCATGCAGAACAGAGCTCTGTTAGCAGTGGGGATAGCCAAAACGCGACGCTATCTTGCCCCGAAAGACAAGCCCGAGCGCAGAACGCAGCCCTTGAGGCCAAACAGCGACTTGATACCGCTGATTATGTGGAGGCGAGAACACTGTTGCTTCCAGCGGTTGAGTATCTCAAACGTGCCGTCGATGCTGCACATGCACAAGACAAAATATACGGCGCGCTTCTTGTGAAAGTTCGATAATCCCATTCATACCATTCAACACAGTGCTGATATGTAAACGAATAGGCTGCAGAAGCATGCATGAGCATGGGCAATGTCTCTTCTCTCAAAGCCAACGAAGCCCATTTCCGCGATGCCCTCATGTACCTCCAGGAAGCAAGCAAACAGACGAACTATACTCTCCCCGATCACCTTCAGCAGTACGTATTCCCATAAATTCTATTGATTGCAGTGAGCTAATTGGCTTAGGTATTTAAACGAGCATGGGCCTGTGATGTTGGGATAAAAGATGTACCTATGTATGTACATAGGTACGCAGTTTTGATGGTCAGGTTCACGCGTACTCGTTCAATTAGATAGCCCGGTAGCTCCTCTCTACTCCATAAAGAATACATCCTAGAACGTCCGGGTGACGAAACTTTATGCGCTTTGGACGTTTGGTGACGCTAATGAATCCTCCTTTTACTGAGCTCATTCTCCGTATACCCCTTTTGCAGCTGCATAGAATGCAATCTAAGCTAAGACTTAAACAATAGAAAACTAATTCTAACGTCCCAGTACATCTTGAGTCATAAGCTTGACTTTCAGCGCTCCGTGTGTTCGTTGGTGGTTGCAATTGCTGATTGTGTGATGGATGCATGAGAAAACAAATCAATGGCATCATATTGTTTCTAGCCCTCCCCATGCATTGCGGCTGAACGCTCGGGCCAATAGCGCTCTTTAGTTTATCCGAGCGCGGCCGGTATGGTGCAACACCATCCCACTGGCATCACGACATTCTAAGACCAACGACCTGCTATGCTCCGATAACTCTCGGAGGACAAGATCTTCAGCTACAATTTGTCAGCGTGTCGGCCCTGTTGTCGAGCGAAAATATACGAAAGATCAGCGCATATCTGGTCCATAAATAACTATATCGCGGAATCCCGCTCTGTATTGCGTCTATAGCGTTTACGAGATCACCCAGCGACTTGCTTGTCCGACGTAACTGCCCGGATTTTTCCGCACCTTTCGTCCCCGTCATACTTCCGTAATATCCGATATGAATGAAGAACGGGAACTTGCGATCAATCCTGTCGTGGGATCAAGTATCCAACACAATAATCAAGTATGCCCTCCCTCCACACAAGCCATCATACCACTCCTATCTGCGTGCGGAGTTATAGCTGACCTTTTTTTGCCACACAGGTAGTCTCGAATATCCGCAACTTGACCGCCTCTCTATTCGGCGTCGCCGCCGGCACACTCGGCCTCGAATCATACCCCGGTTTCATCTTCTACCTGGTCGGCACACTCTTCGTATCCGTCTTGCTGTTCGTGACTAGAACAGGAGGAAAACCCAGCGAGTACTTTCACAAGCCGTTAGGTGATTTGTGGCTTGGAGAGGTATTCGGCGGTCTAAGCGGTTTTGTGCTGACGTGGACGTTGTTTTACGGGCTTGTAAGAGCATGAAAGGAGTTGGGATTCAACTTTCACAAGCATACACGAATGATTTGGAATGGACGATTGGCACTGAGTGTTGATCGTATGCGCAATACCGCGGGATTTCGTTTCTTGGATAAAAGCTGGTCGAGGAGAAGGCCACGAAAGTGACGAGCATCGAATTTGATGCTGCTTGTATGCGGGACAGTGCATTCAGCATATAAAAGTGCGAATATGGAAGGCCACGATATGAAGGACTATACCCAGCGAATGTAATATATCGTCAGATGCATACATAGGTATTTGCGTATCAGCGCAACATAGGCGCATATGTCTAACGATCGTATCCATTCTTTCCCTCTAAGGACGTTTATAAAAGAGAGAACATTGAAATATGGGATATATTGCATATAACTGATCAAAAACTCATGCAAAATCGAACGATCCAAGTCCAACAACAAATAGGATTATAGCAAACTTTGTATTGGGCGTGTGTGTTAGGAGTATGTGTAAAAGAAATGCCTCTATGTCCTTAATGTATCCTTCAGTGCTAGCTACATACATGTGTAGGTACATACATGTAGGCGCCGTTTGCTTTACAGACATGCCCGTATGTACAGCGTGATTGCCTAAAGAGGTTGGTCTATGCTTAATTGGTTACGCGAGAAGACGCGTCCACCGCGTCGCACTATTTCGCCCGCCCGCCTTTTGACCTTTCACCCACCAACTCCTACACAAACAAAGCACTTTACACAGCAAAGCATCGCAACAGCACCCATTCCACTTCCCCAGATTTTCCGACACAATACCGCAATCAGTAAGGTCCACCCCCCCCCAAAGACCGAGCTTTCACTAACTATTTCAAAGTGCTCGAGGCACGCTTGCAACAAGCCGATGTAATGAAGAAGGTAGATACATTGTACGATTGTTAGGGTCTATGTGAAGTTTCTCACTGGCTCTAGGTGGTCGATGCGATCAAGGATTTGGTACAGGATTGCAATTTTGACTGCAATGACTCTGGTATCGCCCTACAGGCTATGGACAACTCCCACGTTGCCCTCGTGTCGATGATGCTCCGATCCGAATCTTTCTCGCCGTTCCGATGCGACCGCAACATTGCCCTGGGTATCAACCTGGGATCTCTCACCAAGGTCCTTCGTGCCGCAGCGAAGGACGACCAGTTGACTATCAAGGCCGAGGATGTGCCAGATGTTGTCAATCTTGTCTTTGAATCGGGGGAGCAGGACAGGATAAGCGAGTACGACATCAAGCTTATGGACATTGACCAGGAGCATTTGGGCATTCCAGAAACGGAGTATGCTGCTACCATCCAAATGCCTGTGGCCGAATTCCAGCGCATTTGCCGTGACCTGAGTGCACTATCAGAATCCGGTATGGACATTCATGGGCTTTTCAAATGTTTAGAATACACTAATAGTTTGATTAGTTACAATTGAGTGCACAAAGGAGGGCGTAAAGTTCTCTAGCCAAGGAGATATTGGATCCGGCTCAGTGCAGCTGAGGGCTACTTCAAACATCGAGAAGGCCGAAAATTCTGTCGAAATTGATCTCACTGAGCCAGTAGCCCTGACCTTCTCCCTCAAGTATCTCGTCAACTTTTGCAAGGCGAGCGGCTTGTCCGATCGCGTCAGCCTTCACCTCTCTTCCGAAGTCCCCTTGTTGGTTGAATACCCAATGCAAAACAACAGCTATTTGCGCTTCTATCTCGCGCCCAAGGTAAGACACGCTTCTATCTGCCACCGCCCATTCAATGCAGCTTTACTAAATGTGTTACGCAGATCGGTGACGAAGAATGAACAACACCCTCGTGCAGGGATGAGAATATGACATAAATGTTTACAAGGATAATACAAGGGATGCGACGATGTCGTTCCCTAATTTGTATAGGGAATGATTCATGGATTCATACGGTAGGGTTGGATGGACAATATCTGCGGTTGTGTACCACCCACGTTATCTACTAAGCAGAGATACCGAGGGGCAGAAACTAGCCCCGCCGATGTCATTTCGGGGAAGCAAAACATCGATAATAAAAAAACATCATTGAAACAAAACCATCTCTCCTACCCGCGCCTCCTCCTTATACACATTTTTAAGCTTCAGCCCGTAAATACTTTTACATCCACCTGCGAGAATGGCTTCAGACAGCCTGATACCAGAAACTCGCGTGCTCGCGATTGCCAGCCATGTAAGAGTCACCGGGCCACCCGTACCACTGCTTGCTCTGACCGACGTGGAATAGGTAGTCCATGGGTGAGTTTATTCGCATCCCTGTCTCGCATCTCTGCAGCTGCATAACTGATCTCGTCGCAAGATATGTTGGAAATAAGATGGCGACTTTTGTAATGCAGTCTATGGGGTGCGATGTTTCCGCGATCAATACCGTACACTACAGTAAGCACGTCATATATGCATTTGGACCAGTTCAAAACGGTTGATAAGGTCAAAGGCAATCACACCGCGTATAAACAAGTCAAGGGCACCAAGACGTCGGCGGAACAAATACTCGAATTGTACGAAGGACTGCAGCAATCCAACCTGAACGCCTTCGACGTACTGCTCACAGGATACATGCCGAGCGCGCAAGCGGTACAAGCTGTGGGGAAGATAGGAAGGGACGTCAAGCTGCAGGCCGCTACAAAACCGGGGAGTTTCTTCTGGGGTAAGTGGAGGTGCTGGTCGCGGGATTTCCAGCGGGATGGAGTAGTAACAGCGACACAGTACTTGATCCCGTCATGGGCGACAACGGAAAATTGTACATACCTGAAGACGAAGTCCCTGAATACAAAACGCTGCTTCGCGACGCGGACCTGATACTGCCGAACCAGTTTGAGGCGGAGTACGTCTACCGCATGCTGCTGTTCGGAGAGAGAGCATCGTGCTAACATACTGTAGGCTTCTCTCAGACACCACCATTACAGACCTCAACTCTCTCGCCGCCGCTATACAAGTTCTTCACAAGACATATCAGGTCCCCCACGTCATTATCACGTCTCTCCGATTGACACGCGACAACCAAACGGTCTCATCCTCGCACGCCCCTTCAAAGACCGCCTCAGCGACAGCATCAGGACACCACACGCCCTCGGAGCCAGCAGGAGCAACCTCCCTCACCCAATCCGCCCTCGATTCCGCCGTCTCCAACGAACCCGAACCCGAAAACATAACCATCATCGGCTCAACCGCAACCTCCGACTACAAACCGCGCCTCTTCCGCATCGACATTCCCCTCCTCCCCCTCTTCTTCTCCGGCACAGGGGACATGTTCGCCGCACTCACGATCCCGCGACTCATCGAAGCCGTGCACGCTTCGTCCACACCGAACCTCGCATCGACCCCGAGCTGGCGGTCCCCCGACGACGTTCCCGCCACCGAGCTCCCCCTCGCCAAAGCGTGCCAGAAGGTGCTGGCGAGCATGCAGAGCGTGCTGGGTAAGACGACCGAGGCGTGCCTGGAGAAGATGGCGGCATATGATGCGTTGGCGGAGAAGCTGGGGGGTGGCGAGGGTCAGGAGGTGATACAGGAGCAGGAGAAGAAGCGGCATCTTGCGCTTATGAATGCGAGTGAGGTCAAGGTGGTGAGATTTGCGAAGGAGATTGCGAATCCGCCGGATTTGGAGAGGTTCACGCCTCGGGCTGTTGAGGGGGTTGGTCCGTAGGGTGACGGCATGAGAGGGTGCTGGATAGAAGGATAGAGGAATGGGAGGACTGCTTAGAACAAAATACCATCGATTTTCTTTCTTCTTTTGTGCACTCGTTCGTTATCGTGATCTAGTCCCTGAGCTTCTGGCTCTTTGCCTGCTTCGCCCGCTATATTCATACATTCTTCAATCCTATCCGTCGCGCCAACCCAATCAACAACACGATATTCTCAATATAGCATTCAAGCACCATTTGTTCCAAAACCGCCGGTGCTGCCAAATCCACCGGCACCCCTCACGCTCTCTTCCAGCTTCTCGACGACAACGACCTCAGGCATGACAATCTTCTCGACGATCAACTGCGCAATGCGGTCGCCGACCTTGATCTCAAAGTCCTGCTCCGACAGGTTCGCTAATATGACGCCGACCTGGCCGCGGTAATCGGCGTCAATGACACCGGCCATGGTGTCGATGCCGTGTTTGGCTGCGAGGCCAGAGCGAGGGGCAACCCGGCCATCTATACACATGAAGCAAACAATGAATCAGCATCGCACCCCAGATTGTTTCAGGCGAAACGCGCGCGCGCGAGAGAAAAACCCCCAAAAAAAAAGTCACTTACAAGTCCCCGCCGGCACCGCAATCGAAATATCCGTATCGACCCTCGCCCGTCCGCGCGCAGGGATCACCACGTCCCTGGCACTGTACAAATCGTGACCGGCAGCAAACGCACTACCCTTTGTCGGCGCCTTCGCGTGCTCGCTGAGCAATTGCACCTGAAGAGCTTGTTCGGCGCTCGCTGCGGCAGCGACGCTGGGCGCGATGGGCGCGGAGGGTTGCAGGGCCATGCCGACGATGGGGGTGGGTGTTGCGATGCCGGAGTCGCTGGCGCGCGGGAGGGGGGTGGACTGCGTAAGGGGAGTAGGATCGATGACTTTTGTGCGTTTTGGGAGGGGCGAGGCGGGGAGCGAGGGGGGTTCGTGGGTTGGGGCGGGTGTTGCGGTGTCGGACATTGTAGAGGAGAAGGAAAAAACAGGGGGGTGGGAATGGTGGTTGTGTTTTCTCTGGGGGGGATTGGCACGTAAGGCGGTGAAGATCGATGTTTTGCTATGTGGGGGAGCGAAGTAGAGCGGAGGGGTAACGCGACGACGCGTAGCACTGCTGGATTGGAGCGTTTGATTGGTCGAGACGCGTGCGAGGAAACGCCTTGCCATTTCTGGAAGTGTGAATGGTTGACCTTTTCATTACTCTCCCTTTCCAGTTCATCGTCTCGCTCGAGTTCTCATCATTTCCTTTAACATGCCTCGAGAGAAACCGTCAGGGCCTTCCCATGAGATCACTCCCCACCGGGAATACATTCATCCCCCTTTTCTATTCTAACAATGCTGCCCTTGTACCAGCCTTCAGGCATTATGCCCGGTACATACATATGTCCATGCATCATGGTATTACGATGGAACAGACTGATGACGGTGCGTCCTGACGCATGGCAGTGTGGGATAACCCTTCTATAATTATTCGCGAGCTGAGATTCGATGACAGGTTTCACTGTTCAGGGTCCTATAATTGTTGATGGGGCAATTTGTCAAGTTGATCTCTTCTAGGGTTAATGTGTTTCTTTCTCATGCCTCGGCACCAATTGGGAAAATTCTCCAGGCGAGAAGATTGGGGAATGGGGGGAAATGATGCTAATTACCGTCCAGCCTTGACATTTGGTATTCTTCTCGTGGGCATGACCCGCCACTGCGGCGATTTCATGGGGCCGCGGAGCCTAAAAATTTCCCCATTCCAATACTCAAGCCACGCCAGTGTTAGCCAAAAGGAATTTCGATGCTTATTTTGAGCACGATAATATCGGATCGAGCCCCTCACCCGCTGCGTTCACTAACTACCGTATTTGCGTAAAGAGAAAGGCAAGCTGTCGGCCCTGCCGGATCGCGTGACAAGCTACTCTGTCGAGCTAGCGAAAGAGCCTCAACCGTCTGTCTGGCATGGAACCGCCTTGTGTCTAATTTAGTGAAGAAAAGAACTTGCCGAAAGTCCTCCCAAGTCCTCGGTCCTCAAGCTTCTCCTGATAGGCCAATGTGGATAGAATTTATGGGACTACCTTGGCCAGACCAGACTGGCGTCACGGTTCCCATCGTGCACTGTAATGAAACGTTGTCTGGACTGCACCAACCACACATTAGTCCAGATGGCGGAGTCTCTACCGACGTTGACTGTTCCTCGCGCTCTACTGGCTCCATTACATACCTTAGTGTGGTACTGTAACTTTCTCAGACGCTGCTCTTCTCACTCCGTTCTCCACACTCTCCGCGCGCATTGATGCGTCAACATTATCGAACTGGTCACGCGTCTGGGGTGCAGCGACTTGCTATCCACTAACTTAGCTTTTGGCGGAAAGTCTAGAAGCCCGCTAGCCAAACCCAGCCCATGGCACCGTCCCAGTGTCCCAAGGGTCACTGTGGGAGTTGAGTATTCGGTGCATGTTGAGAAGCGCCATCGTGCAGCCATGCCATGCAGAATGGACTTGAACACTTGCATTGACCACTTACACAGTAGATAACTGCCATATCCTCTCCAGACTATGTGCATACTACGATTACTGCTGACATTAATCACTTGCGAAGTTGTTAGGGTTCAACTGGGAAGGTGGCGATTTGATGCCATACGTGCGTGCACTAATCAACTACGCAGTAGCCACCACTGGTTTTTTTCACGTCTACCCCGAGAAGGTGCCATCATGAGGTTACGAATCACGATTTCCTAGCATCCCCGCATTGACACACACCAAGCTTTGTCATGCACTAGACAAGCTTTGGCAAGACTTTGCCGATGAAAATCGCCGTAGCCACAGCTACCGCCTCTCATGACGTTTCGCTTCAACTTGCCCTTGCAGTATGCTATGGTACTGTTTATCTATACTATGCGTGTACCACACATCATAGGTGTGTGGAGTATATTCCTTGAGGAGGTGCAACCTTACTCCAGAATTACCATCCTGGAGGATTCGAAATGGGGATTAGACAAATAGCGGACATATCCCTACTTAGCGTGTTGTAGCGCTGTGGGGAAAAGGAGGCTCTGCTTTCCAAGATCTCGCCCAACATAGATCCTTGACTTGAGAGATGGCGGGACCCCATGGGAAGAAACGACATGGACCCGTGCGTCTGCGTGGCCCCATTCCATGCGCCGGCTCCCATCAAGACGCTAACCAGACCCCAACCATGAGATTTCTCCATCCGACTGTGTGCCATTGACCAATAGTGGCATGTCCAGCCCCGGGGGTAACATCGTGCTTCCAAATGCCGTTTGCTCAGTTGGGAAGTATATATAGTTCCCTTGATTCCCCAAACTTACCCATCACTGAACTCTCATCAACCTTCACCACTTCTTATCGTTGATCACAAAGGCTCAACCCATCACAATGCCTCTCACCATCAAGAAGCCCGTTGATGTGCCGGGTTCGGCCGCCCCTGCCATTATGGTAGGCTTATTTGTCGCCTTCGGAGGCGTGCTCTTTGGGTAAGTTCGACATGATTGACCATACACTTCACTGCTGACTCCGAAATCAAGATACGATACAGGTACCATTGGTGGTATTCTGGGCATGAAGCACTGGAGGGACTTGTTCTCCACTGGATACATTAATCCCAAAGACAATGAACGCGATGTCACTTCTCAACAACAGTCACTCATCGTTTCCATCCTGTCTGCCGGCACTTTTTTCGGAGCACTCACTGCCGCTCCCGTGGCAGACATGGTGGGCCGTCGTCTTGGACTGGTCGTCTGCAACGTCATCTTCTGCATTGGAGTTATCCTTCAGACCATTGCCTCCGCCATCCCCCTTTTCGTCGCCGGACGCTTCTTCGCTGGTTATGGAGTTGGAATGATCTCCGCCACCATTCCCCTTTACCAATCCGAGACGAGCCCCAAGTGGATTAGAGGTGCGGTCGTTGGCGCCTACCAACTCGCCATCACTATCGGTCTCCTCCTCGCCGCCATTGTTGATAACGCGACCAAGAAGCGAGCTGACACCGGCTCCTACCGCATCCCCATCGCCGTGCAGTTCGCCTGGGCTCTAATTCTCTTCTTCGGCTGCATCTTTCTTCCCGAAACACCTCGCTTTCTGATTAAGCAGGGTAAGTCCGCCGAGGCCGCAAAGTCCCTCTCCAAGCTCCGAAGGCTCGATGTCGAACACCCAGCCCTTCTCGAGGAACTTGGTGAAATCACCGCCAACCACGAGTACGAGCTCTCCCTAGGCCAAGCAACCTACATCGACTGTTTCCGGGGCAACCTCGGAAAGCGCCTGGCGACCGGCTGCCTGCTCCAAGCCCTCCAGCAGCTCACGGGAGTGAATTTCATTTTTTACTATGGTACATCATTTTTTCAGAATGCGGGCTTCAACAATCCTTTCGTAATCTCCATGATCACCTCCTCCATCAACGTCGCCTCCACATTCCCCGGGCTCTACCTGGTCGAAGCCTGGGGCCGGCGCAACCTCCTTCTTTTCGGCGCCGTCGGCATGGCCGTGTGCCAGTTTATCGTCGCCATCACCGGCACTGTCGTTGGCTCTACCAACCAAGCCGCTCAGAACGCCATGATTGCGTTTGTCTGCATCTACATCTTCTTCTTCGCATGCTCCTGGGGCCCGGTCGCCTGGGTGGTCACTGGAGAAATCTTCCCTCTCAAAGTCCGCGCAAAGTCCCTATCGATGACAACGGCGTCCAATTGGATTCTCAACTGGGCCATAGGTTATGCAACTCCCTACTTGGTCAACGATGGGCCCGGAAACGCGAACCTCGGTGCGAAGGTGTTCTTCATTTGGGGCGGATGCTGCTTTATCTGCATCTTCTTCGTGTGGTCAATGATCTACGAAACCAAGGGCCTCGCTCTGGAGCAGGTCGACGAATTGTATGCCAAGGTTGCGCATGCGTGGAAGAGCCCTGGCTTCGAGCCCAGTATCTCGTTCCAGGATGTGCAGGATGTACATGCGGATAACAGGAGGATGTCGCTTACCGAGGTCGAGGGCGAGATCAATCGTAAGAGGTCGGTGCAGTATGTCGAGGGTCAGACTGAGAAGCATATGATTGCTTGATTTTTCATGGATATTATTTAACTGGTTTTTTTTTCTCTTGGTGCATTGTTTTTTTGGCTTACATGGTGCGGGGTGGGGGAACGGAAAACGGGAGGGTAAAGGTCAAAGTGAAGCGTTTGGGCTTTATAGCAAAAGGGCGTTCGTTGTATATATTTGCTTCTTTTTCCCCCCTTGCTTGCGTGTGCGAGCTACATCTTTCCTTTTCTTTCTTTTTGAAAGCGCAAGCTATTACAACTACCCACCCAAGGCCATCCAGAGAGCCAACAACCAAGTATGGAGATTCTTCACACTTCATACAATGTATATATTTCATTGTACATTTTTTTTCTCCACCTCACAATCGTCAAGACTTTGCTGCCCGAGCTTTGCTGTCCGCCATAAAAATCAGTACCAGGCCCCCAGCATTTGACACAACCTTAACATCAAGCCCACACTTGTTAGAAAGGAATAAGCTTCCTAAAAACAAATGGAAGAGGTTCTCGCGCAGCTATCGACAGATATTCCCTTGATCGAGGACTGTCAGGTGCCAAAGGTGCTCAGATGTAGTATGGAAGGAGATTTATATACTCTCTCCTATGTTCGTTGGTTCTATTGGTGATTTTTGTGTTTGTTTGTTTGTTTGTTCTAGTTGAGTATGTAACTTCAAAGAGAGGGAGATGTACACATATATATGTATATACATATGACTAACTAACCTACCGCTCCTATAGCTAGTCTACTAGTGGTCACTTATCTAAAGCACCCCCCCCC